>JAFFST010050096.1:2969-31827 GCA_022414735.1 Noturus placidus | reverse complement strand
GGTTGCAGTTGTTGCTGCTAAGGGTGGCCCAACCAGTTATTAGGTTTAGGGGGCAATCACTTTTTCACACAGGGCCATGATGATTTGGATTTTTTTTCACCTTTAATAATAAACACCTTCATTTACAAATTGCATTTTGTGTTTACTTGTGTTGTCCTCGACTATTGTTTAAATTGGTTTGATGTTCCGAAAGACTTAAGTGTGACAAACATGCAAAGGAACAGGAAATGAGAAAGGGGGCAAGCACTTTTTCACACCACTGTATTTTAAGGCACTAAGGCTCAATAAAAACGACCTGGGTTTGTATTATTATTATTAATTTATTTATTTTTTTGTTGTGGATGAAGACCTTGAATTAAATCTGATATCAGCAGCCAAACAGACATATGGTTAAATGTGCTTCAAATACTCTGTAAACAGGAAACTGGGTTGTGTGAAGAAGAAGTGGTTAGTACTCACATCATGGTAGGGTGCTCCCTGCAGGCATGGAGGTGTAATGTCCTGATTAGATGTGACATTTTAGATTTTATCCAGCATCTGCTATACAAGTCCCTCTATTAGATGTTACTATAGAAATTATAATGAGCGCATTGATATGAAAGACAGCAGGAACTACTGTCAAACCATGCTGTTATAGAAGATCAATCAACACACTCAGATCAATGAGAATCTAGAAATTAACAGAAATGTAGTCAAATTATTCATTGAATTTTTAATCAGTCGATTTGAAAGTAAAATCTTATAGATGTTAACTGGAAGGTGTTACTTCTTTTCTATGATGAGTGATGGAGGGAATTCAGAGTATCCTGACGTCTCTTCTTATTAAATCTTACACTAGGAATAAAATCTGCAGTGTACATCAAGTATTAGAGGTATGATTTTGCATGCTATTGCTGGGACTCTGGAGATGTCTGAGCTGTTTTGGACCAGAAACCGCTTGCGAATGCCAGGATCTCGACGCACACACAGATTGTAATGTACTTACACAGAATCGTTTGTGACATATCAGCAGTGCTGTTCATCTCACATCTGCTGCTGTAGTGCACAGCATGGCATTGTTTCACATAATTAAATACCCTTCTGCCATGTTCCTCTTTTGTTTGCTCTGTATTTAAACCCTTTCACTGCTCTTCTTGGCCGTTGGTTCATTTGATCGTCTCTTGGATGGAGAATCGTTGGCCTGTGCTGTCACCACACTCTGGGTATTCAAAGCCGTCACCAAAATAATCCAAATAGCTTTTAATTACCCTGTAATGTATTCAGACACTTTGTTCAAGCGATACCAAATGGACTGGATGGCATAGTTATGGGCTTGAACTGCCACAAATGCTTTTATAACCTGCTTTCACATGGCTTTTTCATGGGAAAACATCAGAGCCCTGAGTTACACTGAATAAACTCACTACAGGAGGGCCAGAGAAACTCAGGCTTGTTTGTTAGGATACTGTTACCAGTGTAAGTTGTGTGTTCTTACACACCCTCCTCCTTCCTATTAATTCTATTAACCTGTTGGAGATTTAGGGATTTTGTTCACACTACATATGTTTATAACACCTTTTACACTTCATGACTGATGTATATCTATATTCTGCTTATACACTATGCCTTGAATAGACATACATAGAACGCATGGCATACAGTTGTGTGCAAAAATATTGCTACCCTTCATGAAAGTAATGAACAGCACAATCCTTGAACATGTATTGATGTTATTTTTAAAACGTTTTTCTGCAAACGGCAACGTGACCGTTAATGTTTTGTGACGTCTCTTTCCGAATAGCTAAGAAGATTGAAGAGCACTTGGAGGCTTGTAGAGGGTGTTCCAAATGTTCTATTATTAATTTAATAAGGGCCTAATTGTGCTTAATGGTGCATGGTGGCTTAGTGGTTAGCACGTCCGCCTCACACCTCCAGGGTCCGGGGTTCGAGTCCGGCCAGGGCCATGTGTGTGCGGAGTTTGCATGTTCTCCCCGTGTGTCGGGGGTTTCCTCCGGGTACTTCGGTTTCCTCCCCCATTCCTTTTAAAGGAAATTTAGTCTATTCCAAAGGATTTTCCTTTGCCACTTCACCTCCTGATGAATAACGAACAGACTTCAGCCATCAAAGTTTCTCAATTTCTCTGCACAAACAAAGAGTCAGCAGATTATAATCTTGAATAAGCACCTTTATAGACACAGATCTCACCTTGGCAGGAATGGATAGGGATTATTTTTCATCCTTTTTTTTCAGGTGGACAGATTGACAATGCTAGGAAGAGTCATCAAGATATTACTGGAACAAAAAAACCCAACCTCTGAAAAACTCTCAGTAGTGATAGTGGGACCATTAAAATCAATAAACTAGCCTCCATGGATGCTACATGACCAAAACACCTTCTGGCAAACTGCTAACTTTCTTCCTTTCTTGACAGTTTGAACTTTTATATTTTGTCATCAGCCATGTGCATCCATGCTAAAGGACCACATAATGCTTCGTAGTCACAACGATACATTTACAGCTCCATAAAATCTCACCATAAAACACAAAACCTTGGAGCCATCTTGCAGGCTGGAATGTGGGGAAAATTACCCTGGTCACTCTGTGACAGACCAAAGCATATCTCTGCTTTTACAGGGCTGTTATTAATTGAAAAAAAAAAAACAAAAAACCCCTACATAGAATCTGGAGTTTCTTTTCAGAAGAAGGATGCTGTTGGTAATTATGGACAGAACCAGACAAGACGTGAACCTTTGGATTATTCAACTGGGCATAAATCTCAATGACTAATCTGGTGTATATCAAAAATTTTGCAGGGTTAGATTTATGCTGTGGTTTAGACAGATTACATGACCAGTGTTTGCCAGAATGGGCGTTTTAGCGTATTATTTCAAAACCCTGTCTAAATTTGCAGAATGTAAAAGCCTAAAATATGCCTTCAGGGTGAAATACAGAAGAAACAAATACACAATGTGTGCGTTTAAATAGCTCCAACCCTCTCAGCAGGATATATTTCCATATGTGAAACATCTGTTTTGCAGCCTGTCTGTGAAATGATATATCGTCGTTGGAGGTGTGTACTGACTTATGATTTACTGACTTAAAGAGAATGTAATGGTGTGTGTTATTCAAAGTAGCTCTTTAAAAGGTCACATTCACTCTGTTAGGGTCGATGTGAGGTAGAGAGTCTATAACCGGCCATCACAGTTCTCAATTTTGTGAAAGTGGTATGAGATTGCTTTCCACCGCAGATCAGGGGAACATATTTTGTAAAGACATTTTGGAGATTTAGGAGAAAGACATTTTCTGATTTGGACATAAAGAAAAGTTTTGGTTCAATATATATATATATATATATATACCCGAGAGCTTGTGGAACATTGTGTGACTGTTCATGCCTGAGAAAGCAATTCCTACGTATATTCTTCGCATATGATCACTCTTCCTTATATGCTAAGGGCAATCTATTCATATCACATTGAGTATTACGTTTCTAATCATATAATCTAACAATTTCCATCTACACTCAGTCTCCAACCATCTGTGTCACATAACTACAAAAAAACATCTTAAAATTCACAAGCTATCAGGATCCTCAATAAAAATTGCCATGGAATTAATCTACACAAAACGATCACCACTAGCTCCTTTAACTTGTTTCCTGTCATTACTGCGTAGAATGAGTATTACTAATCAGTGACAGGACTGTCACTTTATTCAGAACTCTGGGACCTCTATGTTGCTAGTGGTTATTATGCCCTACTGTTTGTGTGTATTTATTATCCTGTTTTGTATTCATAGTACTGTCCCATTGTTTGTATTAATTGCCCTTTCCACTTTATTGTATTTATTACATTTCATTCTACTGCATACTTGTATATGGCTAGAATGACAATAAAAATTCTCTAAATTAAACTCTAAAACTCTAAATACATACCAGATAGACACCGGGATGTCAATCAAATGTACTCTTTCAGTGTGAGGTCCATAGAAGGAAACAAATTCCACTTCACTATGTAATTGAATATGCTACATATATCAAGATATATTAATGTAGAACTGAGGGCAGCTGTAATCCAGATCACATATTTCAAAATAGTGGGCCTCAAGTCAGTCTGGGATTCCACATTCCTGTCATCATACAGTTACGAATAACGAGATTCGTTATAGCTATATTTCTCACTGCTCAAGGAAAGAATTTGGGTTAGAGTTAGGATATATAAGTGATGCTGGTAAATGTTAATTTGTTGATTGTGGGGGGAAAAGTGTTACTCTGAGGGTTAGTTCTTTCTTGTTCTCTTCTTCTTCTTCTTCTTCTTCTTCTTCCTCTTCTTATTCTATTTCCTTTGGACTTCCCATATGGAAAATTCTACTGGAATTCCTTTGAAGATTGAGTTGAATTCCCTGGAATTGTGAGGCTGTAACACTGTGCCATCCTGCCAATGGCAGTGTTATGGCCTGACAATTCCAGCTAAACCTAAAAGGTTGATTATGGGCATGACATTTTATGACATCTTATGGGCTTTATTCAGCTTTTTTATAAAGGTGCCATGTGCACTTCATATGAAATTCTGGACTTTAAGTATCTTCCATGCAATGGCATGCTAAGTGGAAATGTCAGTGCATATTCATGTAGGTCCATCTATAACTTATAATTACCATTGCAGTAATTTCCACAGCAATACCTCAACCTCACTATATCAATACAGATTAGCATGACGTGTAAGGAATAAAACATGATGAGGAATGAATATTCTTTGAATATTGAGGAATTCATATTAAAATAAAAGTTACATCTTGTGTTACCATCTTTACATCTGTTACCACCCCAATCCAATAACACCATGTCCTGAGTGATTTATTCCTCTTATATCAAGTCTTATAATTGTTTTATGTAGTAAAGAATAACCCATCAGACTTTTGATCCATTTATAGTTACATTTATCTAAGTTCCTGCTGGTGTGGTCTTAAAGCTGTTAACTCTACATAAGGCAGTTAAGTAAAACTGAAAGTTTATTTAATTGTAAATGTCATATATAAACGCTTATGAATATGTTAAACATACATGAAAAACAACATTGCTTACATTTCATAATTTTTTTTATACAATTTCTGACCGTAACATATCAAATTCTTATCAGTTAACTAAATGCTGAAACATGTGGCCTTAAGAGAAGCCATACTGAGTAGTGGTTCTAGTTATGGAGTGCTCAGCACCCTGGTTGCATATTTAAAAAAAAAAAAAGAAAGAAAAAAAGAAAAAAGTGAAACAATTTCACTCATATACTCAAGTACACGAAACGCTATACAGACTGGAATCATAAATGAAAGACCTTTGGAAAGAGTGTAGTGTAACATTCCAGAGACGTCAAGTGCACTCTGTTTCAATACTATTCTAAAATAGTTTTCTTTTCAACCTTAAATGGACACATATTGTGGAATTTTGACATTCTTTTAAGCAGGACTAGAAGGTATAATAATCAGTCTGATGACAGCCTACTGGCAAATGGCTGTAAGTATTTTCCAAATTTGAAATACAGGTATGTAAGGGTGGTTTCACAGGTTCAAAGGAAAGGAAAGACTTTCACAACTTTCCAAATGTTATACATGTCATAAATTTAAACAGACATGGGTGCTCATTGGATTGAAACCAATAAATGGAGACTATAGGGTTAAGGGCTGGTAAATATTCATTCATTCATACTTAACATTTCTTCTCATGAACTACTAGCCTGCTACTGAAGCATATTCATATTTTCTGGATAATTTCCTTTCTCTGTTAATCCTGAGCTGAAGCATACATACAAAGTCCATTACCCTCCATAATACAACTATTTTCATACTAGTCTATGGAAATTTTATAGATACACAGACGTAGAGCTGTGTAGCTGGTTTGACTCCCTGGCAGTACTTAGGCAAAATTCTCTAGTTTGGAAGGAATTAGACAAAATTCCCTAGTTTTTGAGCTTCCTAGGCAGGATCTTCCCATTAACAGGTTTTTGGACCTGGGTGGTATCTTGCTGTGGATGTGGGAGCTCTGGTTCAGGCTCATGAAACTGTTTGAGAAGCACCGTCTGATCCTTGGTCTCCCGTTTGGCCAGCCTCAGCAAACGCTTCAGGTTCTTCACTTTGTCCCTCAGATGGTTGTTGGCTTTCTCAAGAACCTTAACCTTCTGAGAAAGTGTTTTAACCTTCTCCTCTTCCTCAAAGAGAGCTTTCTGCACTGTGGAGCACAGGAGCTGTGAGACAGGAAGAAGAGTAGATGTAAACATTATGCAATGAAATAAAAAAAAATAAAAGCAAGTGAATCATCAAATGTGAACTGCAAATGCTCACATAAGCTACAAAATAAACTAACACTACATAGGATTAAAACCCAATGTGTACTTTTATAGAAATATAATCAATAACAAGGTGGTGTGATACAACCCAGCATGAAATGGAGTTACTAGTACCACCCTGAGCTTGGTTTTCTATAACAGCACATGAGTTTTATTCCTGTCATACCATAGCAATTGACCAATGCTAACGAAATGTTATTTATTAAAGAACAACACATACTTTTTTTATCCCTTACATATAATGTTGTGGAACATCAGCAAAACAAATAAGTTCCTATTAACACCATTAAATTAAGACAGCTATCAGCAGTTGTTTCTTCACCAACCTCTCTTTTCTCTCTCTCTTGCCGTTAATAATAAGAAAAAACGGCGGTTTACCATGTTACAGAGAAACTACAAAAGTGCAAATCATGCTGTCCTGAAGAGTTTCCTGTGTTGGAAACCGTAACATTACAGTTCTAACAGGATTTACTGCAAGTTCGGTTGGTATTATTCATGATACGACATCCCCGGGCAGCTTCATGACATCATGTCTCAAACAGAAATTAAATCTGGAATTATGTCTCAATTTTAATTGCAGTGTTTGCCTTTATAGACATCAAGGTCATCTGAATACAGCACCTTAAGCACTTTAGTTAATAAAAGGTTTAATGAATAACTACTGACAGTATTTCTGTTTTACTGAACTAGCATGGGAATTGTGGTATTGTGGGAAATCTTGATGAAGCGAGCAGGTTTTCCAAATTTACATGTATCTGTCTCTAATTATGAACAGTCTTTGTTTGAGTGAGTGCAAGTCACTGCTGGCTTTGATAACCAATTTGACCACAACTATGGCAGCTCTGCCTAATTGTCTGCGGCTACGGAATGTTCCGTACTTCAGGGAAAGCACAGCATCTACACAGATTTTCCCAACCTTCTCACAGCCTAATCTAAATGCATCAAAACGGTATTTTGTTTTAACTGGCATTTGTGCCAGAACGAGAACGAGAATTTAAGACGTAGAGGATTGAAATTTGTACTTTTTTTTTGGTAAGTATGGTCATACAATCATGATCGTTCGAGCGATAATACAGTGCTACTTCCTTTGACCTTTTTAAATGGCCGTAGGTTTCCAAGCAGCTCAATTAGGATAAAAATACCTGCAGCTATTCTGTAAAAATAGGCGTAAGACACCTGGTAAAAAAAAAGCAGCCAAACATTGTTCAGTTGAAATCACTGCATATAAGTGCCTGGAGTAGTCAGGGCTACTATGACATTAAATATTCATTAGATCACTGTAACTGATCAGCAGATCACATTGCCGCAACAGATCAGAGATGCAGAATTCATTAATGGAACAGATCACTGTCGTAGCTCAGATTATTTTTGCATCATAATTGGTTGAATGAGTACATCAGATTACTACACTAGAATGTGCAGATCAGATTAGTATATACCATCACTGTGCTAGATCAGATTATACTGACTGCATTAGTAAAACACATTACCGCTGTAGATCATAACGTGTAGATCACATCACTGTAGTAGATCACATTCATGGATCACATCACTGTGCTAGATCACATTATTTGATCTCAAATCACTGGGATAAATCGGATTATGTAGATCACATTAACATTGTTGATCAGGATGTGTGGAAAACATTAGAAGAATACATTACTCTGGTAGATCACATCACAGTGGTAGATCAGATTGTATAGAAAACATAATTAAATACATATTACTGTAGTAGATCAGAATTTGTAGGTCACCTTAGTAGATCACATCACTGTAAATCACATGACGATCAAAGTGACAACTCAGAATGTGTAGGTCACATCACTGTGGTACAGAAATATGGAGAAATGTGTGTAGATCACATTATTTTAATCTCCCATCACTGTGCTAGATCAGAAGATGTAGATCACATTTGTAGATCACATCACTGTAGTTTATCAGAATGTGCAGATCAGATTCATGGATCACCTCACTGTGGCAGATCACATGATTTGATCTCCCATCACTGTGCTAGATAAGATATGTAGATAACATTAGTAGATCACATCACTGCTAGATGAGAATATGTAGATCATATTATGTGATCTCCGATCACTGTGCTAGATCAGAAGGTGCAGATCACATCACTGTAGTAGATCAGAATGTGCAGACCACTTTCATAGATCATATCACTGTGTTAGATCACATAATTGGAGCTCACATAATAATAATAATAATAATAATAATAATAATAATAATAATAATAATAATAATAATAATAATAATAATAATAATAATAATAATAATATGGGCACATGGTGGCTTAGTGGTTAGCATGATCGCCTCACACCTCCAGGGTCGGGGGTTCAAGTCCCGCCAGGGCCGTGTGTGTGCGGAGTTTGCATGTTCTCCCCGAGCATCGGGGGTTTCCTCCGAGTACTCCGATTTCCTCCCCCAGTCCAAAGACATGCATGGTAGGCTGATTGACGTGTCTAAAGTCTCTGTAGTGTATGAATGGGTGTGTGAGTGTGTATGTGATTGTCCCCTGTGATGGACTGGCACCCTGTTCAGGGTGTACCCCGCCTTGTGCCTGATGCCTCCTGGGATAGGCTCAAGGTTCTCCGTGACCCTGATAAAGGAGTAAGCGGTAGAGGATGGATGGATGGATAATAATAATAATAATAATAATATGTTGATCACATTAGTCGATCACATCACTGTGGTAGATGAAAATGTTTAGATCACATTAGTAGTTCATGTCACTTTGTCTCATCAGAATATGATTGCTTTAGTAAATCACATCACTGTGATAACTCAGAATATGTAGGTCACATCACTGTAGTAGATTGTGCAGACCACATAGTTCACATTACTGTTAGATCACATTATTTGATCTCATATATACTACTATTGCTGCTGCTATACTACTACTACTACTACTACTAAAAATAATAATATGTTGATCACATTAGTAGATCACATCATTGTGATAGATCTGGATATGTCAATCACATTAGTAGATCACATCACTATAGTAGTATATAAGGTGTAGATTATATTATTACATCACATCTCTGTGGTAGATCACATTATCACATTACTTAATGTTCTAGAGCAGAATGTGTAGATCGCATGAGTAAATAATAATGACTGTTAAAAATAATAATATCATCTTGCATAGTTTTATGACACCAGTGATATGTAGATGACTGCAGCAGATTAGCATAAATGTTGGCCTTTCATATGCAATTGTTTAGCGCATACTGCAAATCTAGGTGAAAACATTTTTAGAGTAAGGTGAACTTTAAACCTAGTCTCTCATGATGCAGTGGCCATTCCTACACGCAGAGATTTCCTATATAGCTCTATCTGTATTGCAACCATATGGGTTTTTGTGTAGCTATGATGTGAGCTATGATCTGGAGCATTATTATATAAATATGTGACTTTGATAAATGTGAACCATATGTAGGTGGATGAAGAAGTGTGCTTACAGCAGGGGTGTCAAACTCATTTTCACAGAGGGCCACATCAGCATAATGGTTGCCCTCGATGGGCCACATTAACATTATAAATGTAATTTAAAATAAAGTAAGCTACACTTTATTGTATTGTTAAATAACATTCTATAATTCAATAATGCATTCAACTTACAAATATTACATATGCATTTGCACAGATGTAAAAATTTCAGGTTGAAACCCACATTACTTGAATCAGTGTTCAAACTATTAAAGCAAATAAAGAAAAATATTATAAACAAGTTATGATCTTAACCCTTAACTTCATTCATTCATTTTTCCAGCACACATCGCAGGTGCACCATCTGTAGTTAGTCCCACCAACTATTCCCACGCAATTTATTTTTCCTTACGGACTTGTGCACTGCATCAGAAATGTCCCGGCCCGATGTGGTCCCATGCATGGCAGCTACATCCAAGAGCTCCTCAGTGACAGAGCGGTCCGGCTTCACGCCTCTAATAAAGACGGATAGATGCGCTGTATCCACAGCTAATAGACAGCTGCGTGTCTCTTCGGCCAGCGGTGTTGCTAAATGTCCAGCTAACTCCTTAACTCGGTCCGTGATGGTGTTTCTTGACACACTGACATTTTGAAAAGTCTGTGTCTGGTCGGGACACACCTGCTCACACACCTGCTCACACACCTTTAGCATGCACTGCTTCAAAAATGCTCCCTCTGAAAAATTTTTCAGCCACGATAAAACTTGCTTTCACTGCTGCATCATTTTCGACTGTAGCTTTTGTGAGCACATTCTGCTGCGACTGCAGTTTGCCCTTTAATTCTGTTGCAATTCTTTGTTTTTCTCGGAGACTAAATTTCCCATAGCTTCGTGTTTGGTGTCAAAATGCCGAGGTAGATTGCACTCTTTCACGACTGACTCCGCCTCATGATACAGAAGACATACTGGTTTTTCACCTTGAAGTACAAACATGTACTTGTTCTCCCATCGTTCATGAAACTGCCTTCCTTGTGCATCAATTCTTCTCTTTATGAACATGCTGAGGTTAATTTGTGGAGATTTCTCCATTTTAAATCACCTTCACGTGACTGTGCTGCGGATGTAGTTTTTGTGGCCCTCAGTATGATTTTTTTCTCCTTCGATTCTGAGAAATAAAGTTTTATTTGTATGTTTTGGATAGCGGAAAGGCCTACATTACCCATAATCCTCGACCACCAACAATTTGTCACGCCCCTAGGCGTCTAATACACTGTGAGCTTTAATCTAATTGGAGAACCGAGGAACCTCTGCCAATCTCTGCCAGATTGATTTGTTATTATTTATTGATTTGATTGGTTGATGCTCACAGCGTCATATATCACCGTGCTCGGGTTATTAATGGAGTGAATGAACGGCTGGAGCGTCTGCTCTGAGCGTCTCTTACAGCTGCGGACGGGTTTACATTGGAGTCAATGGAGAATCCAGAGCGTTTCGCGGGCCAGATAAAATGGGCCTTGAGTTTGACACATGTGGCTTACAGCATTCTGGTCAATGTGTGGCATGGCCAAACTACACAACACCACTATGCAATAACTAAAGTATAGAAGATGATAGACAACAGCTGCACAAGTGCACATGTGTATATCTCTGAAACAAGATGTAATTCCCTGTCCCAAACTCAGCCAGGTAATTGTCAACTGTCATACCACTATGCTGGATCAGAATATGTAGCTCACATTAGTAGATCACATCACACTGCTAGCTCAGAATGTAGATCAGAGCCAATGCAACAATTTGGAATGTCCTGAAAAAGAAAGATACCACTGGTGTACTGAGCAACAGACACCGAATGAGTCGGCTAAGGAAAAAAACAACAGCTGATGACAAAAACATTGCGAGAGCTGTGAAGAAAAACCCCAAAAAACACGTCAGTGACATCACCAACAACCTCCACAGGGCAGGGGTGAAGATATCACAATCCAGTACTCGAAGAAGACTTCGAAGCAGAAATATAGATGCCATACTACAAGTATGAAAACCACTCATCTGCTCATGATCCACAACATACAAGCTCATCTGTGAAACATGGTGGTGGTAGTATCATGGCTTGGGCTTGCATGGTCGCTTCTTGAATAGGCTCACTAATTTTATTGGTGATGTAAATCACGATGGTAGCACCAGAATGAATTCAGAAGTTTACAGGGAGATTTTGTCTGCCAATTTACAGAGAAATGTATCCAAATTTATTGGGAGGAACTTCGTCAACAAAGGACTTTATTGGGGGAAAAGTTTTAGACTGGCCAAGTCAATCACCAGACCTAAACCCAATTGAACAGCATTTCACCTCCTGAAGAGGAGACTGAAGTGAGAAACCTCCTGAAACAAACAAAACAAACAACTGAATGAAGAAAAGCATCATAACAGATGAAACCAACAATTTGGTCATGTTAACGAGTCACAGGCTTGATGCGGTTATTTCAAGCAAGCAACATGCAACCAAAAATGAAGTGTTATTTACTTTAATTTACTTCAAGACTTATCTGTTCCAATACTTTTCTTTAATATTCTAAATATTGTGTGGTCTATGTTTTATGTTGTCTACCACATCTAGATACCAGGAAATAAAAGCTGAAATCCTAAACTCTCGTCTCATATTCATCTTTTGATCTCAAACCCAAATGTCTTTGGTGTAGAGCACAAACAAATGGATCGGCCTTGCCGTTCCAATACTTTCTGTATATTGTAAATCTAACTGAAAACTTTTTAGAATTATCTGAATTTTAAATTTAGTAGTTATACCTATAATCCGAGATTTCCTACATGGCCCTTTCTGTATTGCTACCATCTGGGTTTTTGTGTAGCTATGATGTGAATCTAGAGTATTATGATATAAATATGTGACTTGGATAAATGTGAACCACATGTAGATGGTTGAAGGAGTCTGCTTATAGCACTGTGGGTAATGTGTGGTATGACCAGACTACACAACAACACTGTACGATATTAAAAGTATGGAAGACGATAGACAACACAGCTGCATAAGCACACATCTGTATATCAGTAAAGCAGCATCTAATAGCCTGTGTCTCGTATAGAGTATATGGACACTGTCCACTGCACTGGAAACAAGGCCTTTTTGTACAAACACAGCTGGGTAATTGTCTGTGCCATGCACTGCTGCGGTGCACCCAATCTGTTCAGTGACCTTCATGACAACCTGTCTCACAGGTATGCAAACATTTCTGAAAACATTCTTTTTAAATAGGAAGCTATTTCCGCTGGTGATGGACATTTCTCTATGCTTATGTACTTAAAATTTTTATTAGAAGGACTGTGGAAACGCCATTTGAATCTTAAAAATACTTTCAGATGTTTGTCATTATCAGTATCAATTAAAGCAACTTGGACGTGATAAAAAGTTTAAACAAGGGACAAGAGACATACACAGCCTTCCTCAAAACTTGGCTCTGACTTCACCAACAATATGAATGCAATTACATATGAAAGCAAACGATGTCTGCTGTTCCCCGTCCTTCCATAGGATCGCTGATACAAACCGAGACCAACTCATTAACGTAACCTAATCCGCTCTCATTGCTTTGCCATGACAGAAAACTTTCACAAGAGCTCAGGACCAGATTGAAACCAGCTCTCCAGTAAAAAAAAAAATCTCAAGGTCATTGGAAGGAACACCATGACTTAAAAAAAAGAGAAAAAAAGACAGAGTAGGACATTAGAGCATGTGGCTTAGTGTTGAAGTAGCAAAGTGATGCTGGTGGAAGATTACACAAAAATGTACAACTACAGCATGAACTAATGTAAGCGAAAAAAATTAAGTGCCTGTAGTATAAGGTTGGAATATATACATAACAATGATTTAAGAGAATCACATACTTCTAAGAGAATAAAACACTAAGGATGGCAGACTCAGACTGATTGTTCATTATTTCAAAAGCTCCAACGGCATAAACACCCAGACATAAACTTAAAGCTGTATGGAGTGCCCATGTTGACTATGACGCTATTTTGAATCTAAAAGGATCAACATACAACCCCCATGTGATATGTCTCTGCAAGCAAAAGCCACAGGCATGAACATCAGACAAATTCAGAGACTTGAGTTCCACCCTGTCCTGGTTTTGTCAGTCATCTACAACCCACAGCCTCTCATTCCTCATCTCGAATAGAAACCTGGTCATGAAAGGATGCTCATACAAGCTCAGGCACATGCATGCATGCATGCATGCATGCGCGCAGAGGTATTGAAGTTAGCATGTTGCATAGAATGCTCATCTTACCTGGAATCTGATCAGCAAAGTGTCTTAGAGATTAAACCTTTTTCATGCCTTTAACGAGACATAGAATAGTAAAACTGTATTGGCTATATTGTAATTAATCTACTTAATCAGGCATGTTTTAAATGAACATAAATTAACTCGAGCGTGTCAATAGGAATACAGAAACGGTTGAGTTAGGTGCAACTGCTGTTAAAATGGATTAAAAAAAATGATGAAATAATTCACGTGTACAAATTTTGACATTTGCTACTTATATAGCTAGTTCTGCAAACGAAGCTTTCTGAACTGAAATGTGTTTCTGCGTGATTCTCAATGAGAAGTGAAATTCTAAGTTTCTGATATTCTAGTAAATCGCATTAAAATGTTCATTCCTGCTCCACTGAACGAAGTCGTGCTTACCTCTACATTTATAACCCATGGGAAAAATTAACTTAGTGCAACAGTTGAAAGAATTGAAAGTTTACAATGCGAAATTAATCACTGGTCTGTCTCATCACTCGAGGTAAATGTTCTCGCGGCATTTAAACACATGCCTCGTGTTTAAACATGTCGCCTCTTCACTCCACCAATCTCTGTCAGTGCTAGCAACGATGGCCAAGTAAAGGTGCGTTCATTTACTCAGTTGTCTTCTGTTATTAAAGTCTTTTTCTTAGGTCATTGAAACTTTTTTAACTTGTCCACTGTTGTCTACACAGAGCGTGTAAGTGCTCTTCTCTGTTTTGATGATGATGTGAAAGTGCAGGAATCTGCTCGGGAATTCAGTATCTGATTACAAATCGAATTCATTAGGCGTACAGTATTTCCATTGCAATGTGGCATGTACTTATCCAAAAACATAATCAAACTGTGAGGAAATCACACTTAGCTAGCAAGGTTTTAGACATTGTAAGAGCGAGAGCATGACGTGCATTTCAAAGATTATGTCGAACTCAGTGTGGGATGAGTTAGGAGTAGGCACTTATGGCTTTGATTTATATGGACTCAATTTTCCTGAATGACATGAGATCATCTTAACTAATTAGAGAGACTAGATTATACGTTTAATGTGAACGTGAATGTGGGTTTTATTATAGCTTTTGTGTTCCAGTGCATTTCATACTCATAATTACGGGGTTGAATGTTTGACAAGGGCTTACCCGGCTGTCCTCCTGCGCCTCCCACTCGGGGGTATACGTGTGGACTTGTGTTCCGGCTGTACAGTTGGAGAACTGGAAGAGGCTGGCAAACATGCGGTGGTTTTCTGGTGTGTCAATGAAAATGGGGTCCTGGAAATTCACTCCATGAGGGATGATGTTATAATTTTCATCCATCCTTTAAGTGGGTGGGGAAAAAAAGACAAGAGCTTAGACATGGGTATCAGATCACAATGGTGGAAATCAACTAACAATATCTATGAGGTAAACATAAGTGTGTGTGTGTTGTTTGTTCCGTCTCCACAGCAACTGATTTTGTGACTCTCTCATAATTAGGTCATAAGGTAATTCATGCATGTCTATTAAGGATTTTTATTTATTATCATTTGTAATTTTTTTTGTTATTGGTGGCACACTTTATGAAGAAGAAAGTAATCCAAGGCATTGTTATTGTGATGTCATAACATGTCAAAGCCAATCAGATTATAGCATCTCTCTTCTTTCTTTTTTGGATGAGCTAGCTGTGTATAAATATCAATTTAGTCCCAAGCTGTCCTTTTTAAAGAAACATTTCACACGCACACCCAAGTAGACTTTCTCAGAATCAAGGAAATGAGAAAAGTCTGTTATCAAAGTTCTTAAAGTGGCTGGATAAATATTAATTCCAAAACCATGGTTACATTGGCACAAGAGAGAATAAACGAGAAAGTCTTTTTATTTTTCCCTCGATTAAGGTCTGACTCTTTATATTCTTCCTGTGAGTTTTGGCAGTCAGCCATGAACAGACACAGGAAAAATCACCCTACGTTTGTGTGTCTCTATGTGTGTGTGCTCTGTATGATGACAATGATGACAGTGTAATCATTAAGAAATGCACTAAAAAAAGATAAACATATGGTTTTCTTATTCAGGTCATTTGCTAATATTGAACCACAAACATATTAGTGTGAGCTCTGTACAAATATGATCAAATGTGCTTACTTTTAGGAAAATGTATGACATGTTTTTTTTTGCTACAGTTAAATCTGTACTGTCTTACTTTGTCCTTGGCAGATGTCATCTTACCTCATCTGATAAAAATGAAGCATCTAATTGCCATGTTCCGTATCGGTATCATCTTGGTTTGTGTTCGACATACTGTGCAGCCATGCATCGTCTATTCATAAATCAGCTATCAAATACAATGGAGTCCAAAAGGTATCACTTTACAGTCTACCTGACACACATGTGACCAAGTGACTATATGTGTGTATTTGCTGGAAATGTTTATGCATCCGGATCCTGTTTGAGTTCTGGACGAGCACCAAAAGCTCTAAGGTTATAGCTTAATGTTTTTAAAGTCAGTAATCCATAGTTTGGTTGGCAAAAGCTCAGACTGAATCCCAAATGAATCCATAGTTACATTTACATTTATTCATTTAGCAGACGCTTTTATCCAAAGCGACTTACAAATGAGAGCACACTCACACACCAATGGTAGCAGAGCTGCCATGCAAGGTGCTAGCTTGCCATCGGGGGCAACTTAGGGTTCAGTGTCTTGCCCAAGGACACTTCGGCATGGGATCACCCGGGCCGGGATTCGAACCACCAACCCTACGATTAGTGGATTAGTGGACAACCCGCTCTACCAACTGAGCCACAGCCGCGTATAGTTATATACAGAGTTTGGTCTTCAGTCAACTGAACTTGAGTCTTGCAGGCTTCTGGGTCCTTCAGTCCTAGATTCATACCTTTGCTAATTATTTAAGGAATAAAACACTTGAGGGTATACCATTATAAGAAAATGATGAATAGACATTATTTAATTATTATGTTTCCTCTTACACCACAGCTATTTGCCAAATAATTATTATTTATTAACTGACACATCGTACCTTTTATGCTTTTATATTGACATTTAATGCTGTGGAATGTACACAAAACAAGTTCCTGTTATCTACGGCAGCTGTAAACCTTTGTTCTACTCAAAAGCTGCAAACAAAACAAAAAAAAAAAGAAAAAACAACAACCCCGCCCCCCTCAAAAAAAACAAAAACAAAAAAACAAAAAAAAATGTTAACATGTTAACGAAACCATAAAGTGTAAACTCCTTCAATCTGGAAGACTCTGCCATGGTGGACAACTTAAAAAGCTTTAAATAAGACCCCTGACTGCTACAAAGTGTTGACACTGGAGACTCCTTCCAAAAATGCTACAGTATATACACAATCCGGTCCAAAAATATACAGACAGTGACACAATTTGTGACACAATTTTTGTCATTTTGCCTCTTACTTAGATGCAAATATTTTGCAGTCAATGACTGATTGAAGTCTGGAAAACATGGACATGAACTCTTCCAAGCTTTTACTGCAGCTGCCTTCAGTTGTTGCTTGTTTGTGGGTCTTTCTGCCTTCAGTTTTGTCTTCAGTAAGTGAAAAGTATGTTCGATTAGGTTGAGGTCAGGTGACTGACTCAGCCTTAAGAACATTTCATTTCTTTGCCTTAAGAAGCTCTTGGGTTGCTTTTGTGGTACATTTTGGGTCATTATCCATCTGTACTGTAAAGATCCGTCTTATCCGTTTTGCAGCATTTGACTGAATCTGAGCAGAAAGTATAGCTCAGTACACTTGCTGCTACTTCGATCAGCTTCTGTGATCATCACATCATCAATAAACACCAGTGACCTAGTTCCATTGGCAGCTATAAATGCCCATGCCATAACACGGCCTCCATCATGTTGGACAGATGATATGGTATGTGTTGGATCATGAGACCTTACTTTCCTTCTATATACTCTTCTATGCTGTTACGTTACTCTTGGATTCATCTGTCCAAAGAATCTTTTTTACGTCTACCTCCTCGAGAGTGGTCTTGACTTGGCTAGATGTTGTGAAGAGGCTTTTCTTCACCAAGGAAAGAATTCTGCGCTCAGCCACTTTGATTAACTTCCATGGTCTTCCAGGCCTTTGGAAGGTGTGTTGGTGTTGCTGAGCTTGCCAGTGCATTCGTTCTTTCCAAAAATGACCAAATTGTTGATTTTACCATTCCTATGTGTGGTGTTCATCTTACTATCCCTATTAGAACAAGCACAAGAATATAAACCTAGCAAGGACTGAATCAATACTACAACTTCTAAAATGAACTGATAAGCTACATTAAACATGGCTATGGTGTATAAAAAGTCAAGATGATACCCAGGTTGAAAATTTGTTCCCACTCTTAACACGAGAAATATGTGTAAGAGCATGTGCCATTGATTTACTCTGAATAAAGACACTTGGAAGGGGCTGTAAGAATTCTCATGTGACTCCATTAAAAAAAAGAAGGCCAAATTATCATGACAGAGAACAGTGCAAATACCAACACATCTGTGCGAAGAACAATCAAGATAGAAGATGCTGAAAGAGAAAGACTTCTTAACGTTAATTAAAAAGCTAAATTCTTCAATTAGTGATGTTAAATGTCTTTGTGAATGGTAAGTATTCAGTAAGCATATGCCTATTAGAAGAGAAAGTTGGGTCGCCAATGGGGTTTGGATGTATTTAGTGTTTTGATAAGATGAGTGGCATCTGGATTTTTGGTCTGCAGCTTGGTGTATTCACCATCTGTATTACATATGCTGCAAAGGATGATGACAAAATGTGTTGCGTGACAAATAATATTGTTTACTTCCATTCTGCTTTCTCCTTGCCAAAAGCTATCAAGAGTTTCACAAACCTAATTCCATGAATGCTAGCTTGGAAACTGTCTTTTCAGGTATGCGCTGGTAAAGAACTCTTGCTAATGCGGGTCATGGCCTTAAATTCCCTTAAAACTCTCCATCATCACTCCCAATGGCCTTGCATCCTGCTCTATCTCTCTCTCTCTCTCTCTCTCTCTCTCTCTATCTATCTATCTTTCTTTTTTAAAAGAACAACTCTGCACTGCCAGGTTAAATGTTGTTTAGCTGAGCATCCATGCTGATTCGATTAACATTTCCACGCTGTGCCTCTCTGGCTTCTACACTTTTTTGATGCTTTGACTTGGAGATTTGTACTGTCAAACTCAATCCAGCTGGATGCTTAGGTCAGTGTTTGGCATTTTAGTTCACACACACACACACACACACACACACACACACACACGCACACACACACACACGCACACACACACACACAATATTATCTATCCATCCATCCATCTTCAACCGCTTACTCCTTTTCAGGGTCACAGGGAACCTGGAGTCTATCCCAGGAGGCATCGGGCACAAGGCGGGGTACACCCTGGACAGGGTGCCAGTCCATTGCAGGGCACAATCACATACACACTCACACACACACATTCACACACTATGGACACTTTAGACACGCCAATCAGCCTAACATGCATGTCTTTGGACTGGGGGAGGAAACCGGAGAACCCGGAGGAAACCCCCGACACACGGGGAGAACATGCAAACTCCGCACACACATGGCCCTGGCGGGACTCGAATTATCCGCATTACAAATGTAATTGGCTGCTCAGTTGTTCATTATTTATAAATGCATGATGATTCCACAGTGCTACTGAATTCTCCAATCTGATAGGTCAGAAGGTGTTGATCACTTTTCTGAAACAGCAACCCTGACAGTAGTGCTGGGTGTAATTTAGATCAGATCATTCGAATTAGCGTCATTTGTATGTAAGTCTCAAAATAAGACCCAAAGAAATGTCAATGCCAGTGAATAACAGCAACAAAACTATCAATTTATGGTTGGCGTAAGGCTTTTGAACTGTGTGAATATCAGAAGAGGCATGACTACCAAATTCTTTAAGGTTCAATGCAAGAGTCATTTTTAGATAAGGGAAATAACATGAGTCTTAACAGCGTATGCAATATATTATTGTTTTAATAATGAATAAGATTGCTCGGTGAATAAACTTCGTTGAGTTACCATGATGACCATGCCAAGAAAAGCCACACAAAAATCTAAATCTACCCACAATTTAAACTTCCAGGACATCTTTTATCCCGCAGTCATGGTGGAGTTCGTGTCCAACCTGAAAGAGAGTTGAATGTTTAGCTGTCCAGAACATACATACGTCTCATTCTGGAGGTATACTCCCCCCCTTTCTATCTCTTGGGTCCCATCTGGAGCACCAAGCCTGGTGATTGATTGTTGGCAGGCTTCGCCAACTGAAGTTTGGAGTGTTTCAGGAAATGAAGAACCCAAGAGATCGAGAGAGAGGGAGAGATGGAAATCTTTCCACACTGGTTTGCTGATTCAGCGCCGACCTGGCCTTAATGGGGTGAAATGTTGAAAACAATGCATTTTTTTATTCAACAAGTTCACCCCCATCCTTTAAAACTCTTTGGAAAGGGTTCTGTGTACGGTATGTAGATAAGGACAAACTTTGAGAAGCCCTTGGGTCTTCTCCTCTATCTCACGATGAAAAGCATCTCTTTGGACTGTCTGATTGTTTACACTACATGTCCCTTTCAGATTCAATGGGAGAATCAAGAATACAAAAGATCAAGAGTGCCTTTGAGGTCTCCTTATGATATCAGAACATGGATGATTAGGAGGTCACAATATAATATGCATTCCTTGGACTTAAATCTCTGTTGATCTTGGGCTGGAACTAAAATGCTAACCTGGATTTAGCTGTGTGACCAAGATCACCATAAAGAACAACCAGAAATTCCTTGAAGAACAACCAGAAAACCTGGCTCCACGGCTTGTTTGGCTGGGAGAAAGTAGTTCATGCATAACTCTGTCAAAAATAATGAGTAAAACAGTTGTCATGTCAGTCCTCTTACCACATCGGCCCCTAAGGTTTTACTTGGCTGAGGGCTTGGCTATGGGTTTGCCGGAGGTGATGTGGCTTGGAATTCCTTTGATGGAGGTATAAAGCAAGTGCAGTGTTTGTTATCTGCAAGGTGTTGAAAATGCAGGGGATCATAACCTGCCTGCACAAGCCTGTTTGTTTAAACTTTAAGCAATTATTTGATGGTGGTTGACTGGCACAAACATTATGATGCGAGTACGAAAGCTTATTGCATAGATTCTCCCTCAGGAAAGCAAGCAATCGACTAAAACATGGGACTTTGGTTCGTACTCGTTATACCACTGATTACAAGCATTTCAATTGAGTCCTGCCAATTCTAAGCTTGACTTAGACTCTAAAGCCAAATCCTGCAGTGCTTGCTCAGCTTAATTCAAACCACCAGAAACATTACGATGGAAAATATGACACCAGATTATATTTGTGCTTCCTCTTGATGCAATTCCTTGTTTTGTGAAGCCTTTAGGCAATCAGGAGCTGCTTCTACTCTGTTATTAAATTAACCGGAATGCCACAGACGTTTTCTTTTTACTGAGCTCTTTATGATAGTGAAAGGATCTGTATTAATGTGCCCCTTATCTTTATGACATCCAGGGGAAGTTCTTTTAAATTGATCCAGCTGTTATAGTCAGAATAAAGAACTAGAAATTTTTGCTTCGTCCCAGAACTACCAGTTCTGTGTATACAGAGCAAGAAACACAGCAGTTGGCAAAATCAAGTGGGAGGCCAGGTTTAAGGTCCTGCTTTCATGGCTTAGTGCTTCCTGTAGATACAATGACGGGTGATCAAAGAAGAAATCTGAGCCACTATTACTGTATCTACTCTGGATTGTTTTTGTAGCATTTCTGCAATTTCGGACCAACTGAGAAAATAATCCCCCCCACTTTCCACAGTGTCACCGATTGCTCTCATATGACGATTTATACAGAACCTTCATGCCTTGCTGACACAGTGACCTGATTTGAAATTCTATGAACATGCTACAGTTACATAGTTTAAATGCAGGGAGAACATACCTAACAGTACAGCACATATGGAGAATGCATCAGCATTTCCTTAATGACTTGAATACTTGGCCTTCATGAATCTGAAGTCACACAGCCGACTGAGATTTTCATATTATATTAATGTGAAACATTGGATGTTTCACATACAGCTGTTTTTCATGCACATCGAGCACAGATGTGTTTAGCATTTTTACAGTCAAATCAAATGGCTGATTAGCTTCGGTAATTTCAATATGTGTTCGCCATAAAAAACAATGATGTGAGACATGGAGAAGTTTGAGAGACACTAGGCAGTGTTACATGTGGGAGAAAAGTATCACTCACTTTGAATTACTGGGCCTTTGAGTGGATCTATGATGCTGAACACAACAAAACAGTCTGGTTGTTAAGATACAAAAACATCCACTGACAAAATGTACATCATTTCCAACAAGCCTGTGAGAACTGAATCACTATAGTTATGATTAAATACCTAAAGGAGTAACTTGCATATACTTGGATTCGTTCTGTCTCTTCTAGAGATGTTTATAGATGTTTGCTCTCTTAATCCAATTAATACACTCTATAAGGCATAGCAAGGTTCTTTGGCTTGTTCCCTTGTGGGTAGAACTTTACAACAGAGAGTTCCTCTTTCATGAAAGGTCCAAGTAAAATCTTTTAAAGGTTACAATCACTAACCAATCAAAGAACCCTTGAAGAACTCGAGGTTTTATTTTTTCCCCCTAGAGAGAGATATATATATATATATATATGCAAAATAATATATATAATGCAAAATATATATGCAAAAATATATGCAAAATTTGACTCTATATATATATAGATAGAGTCAAATTTTGCATTGCACAAACTGATAATTCCTATGTAAGGAGCACAAAACATACATAAACACACTCAAGTATCCTTCCCACTATGATTCTTTCTAATTTCCATTTAGAAAATAGTCCAGGTTGAAGCATTTGAGAAGCATAGAACCAAAAGCCATCCAAAGAATTCAGGAGGAAGCCTTATTTGTAGGTGGATAGTATGTAGTTACTGACCATTGACCGTCAGTCAAATCAGCATTGCAAAAACTGTTAATTCCCCAAACACGAACCCATTTAAGGAACACAAAACAAACATTAACAAGCAAACATTTCCTCCTACACCCTCTTTTGTCTTCTTTTCAATTGTGAAAATGGCCCACGTAGAACCCGTAGAAAAGGGTAAAAACATTAAACATTCAAATACACCTTGAGGAACTCCTTATTTCTAGGTAGGGGTCACTACTGCTCAATGGTAGTGATCTTAGTACATTTGGGAAATATCCTTCACACCCTCACCCTCTGTCTGTATCCAGGAAATTGGCCAAGTAGAACCCTTTCCGAAAGGTAGAACAATTTCCCATTCAAAGAACCCTTGAGGAACACTTATTTCTAGATAGGGGTCACTAATGGTCATCACACAGAGCATTGCACAAACGGATAATTTCCCTGATAAGAATGCATATGAGGAGCACAAAACATACTTTAGAACACTCAAATATCCTTTCCATTCTCTCTTTCCAAGTTTCTATCAAGGAAATGGCCCATAGAAGACCCCTTCAAGAATGGTAGTACCATCAACCATCCCAAGAACCCTTCAGGAATACTTTTTCCATGTAGGTATATCTAATAGATAATGTGCATCATTCAAAGCTTTGCACAAAACTAATGATTCCCATGACAAGAACCAATATAAGCAGCACAAAATATAAAGACTGTCAAATATCCCTTACTGACTCTCTCTCTACATGTCCATTTGAAAAGGAATTGACCACTGAATATTCAAATAACCTTTGAGGAACCTTTCTGGAAAGGTATTTTAATCAATAGCACAAACATATAAGTATCATGATGGAACCCCACACAAAAGAACAACACCTTCTTCATCTCTCTCTTCACTCCTTTCCAACATCAGGTGGGCTGGTCATACTCCCACACAGCTGCTTTAGTTTAGTTGCTTGACCTCCTGTCCTGTTGGATCACAGTCACTCTAAACAAAACAAACCTCATGCTGGCCAGATACAACTAATTAATGCTGATATATGCTGCACTCTAACAATGGGGTATGGGTTCTCAACTTCAATCATAGAGGCTCTCTGTACTGCAGAGTTTCAAGTTTTCACTAACACACCCGGTCCGACTTACAGGGGACGTCATGATTAGCTCATGACTTGGGTTAGGTGTGCTTGGAAGCAGGGAAAACCTGACACTGTGCAGGGAAGTGGGGTCCAGTTACTAGATTTATGAGCCCCTGCATTACAGTACAGTCTATTGTAATGAAAGATCATTATGGAACTTTTCCAGACTATATGGGTTGAGTGCTTCAAGTGGGAAAAAAAATTCCAGTCCTGGAGATCCTCAGCCCTGCAGAACGTTGGATCCACTCTTACACTAACGAAATACTATGTTATGTACAATGTTTTTATGTTCTATATGTGCAATGTTTTTCTGTACTGTGAAAAGAACAGAAAAAGGCTAGGGCAATTGTTGTTCACATTTGATCAATAAACCAAAAATATCTGCCCAACTACTGCATATTCAAACTACTGCTGTTTTAATCCGGAGTGCCGGGACTACGGCTGCTTCTGAATCTATGACTAGATTCCATATATTTGGCGCACACAAGACTATAGTTTGACACTTGTGGTGTCTATCTAACGACTCATGAACAAGACCAATATAACAGGAGAACCCTTGGTCTCCCGTCTACTCCTCTTTATGTCATTCATCCCAAAGACTTTCATTATAAACTTGTTGAAATTCTCATCTGTAGTAGCATAATTTGACCCGGACTATAGATTAAGAGATTAAGTTGAGAGATGCTGTAGAATTTCTTTTTAAACTCCTGATTCATCTCATCATCTGATTATTAAGGCATCCAGAAATGTTTGTAGAGCTGTGGCTCACAGAGCATCACACTTGTCTGAGCACTTGTAAAATCTATCTATGGAGCATCAAGCTTTTGATGTGAGTCCATGCAAAACCTGTAAACTATCCATGAAAAGTTGGATCATGAATGTGAAACACGTGCGCACTGGGCAATGGACTGGCACTGGACATATCTTGCTATCTGGAGTCCACATGGTTCCTGGTCTAGACAACCTTTAATGCACTCTGACATCAAGGAGCCCTTTTCTTTACCTCAAGAAGAAGTAGTAGTTGTTATTCTCCACCACGCTGTATGAGTAGCATGGAAAGTAGCCGAGTCCTGTGACGTTGAAGCGCGAGCCGGCGGGCACCTCTAGCATGCTGCCCCACGCCTGGTCGCACAGCAGCTCGATCTCAGCCGAGAAGAAGAGCCCGGTTTCGTGCTGCCATGGCAGGTAGTTATACGCGCCTGCGTGCGCGTCCTCGTGAACAGCGAGCACCCTGGCGAACACGATGATCTCGGCCAGCTCCGCGCGGCACGCTTCCGTTTGCGGTCTCCAGTCATGAGGAAGCTGGCATGCACGCGCCGCGATCACGCACAGCGCGAGCAGAGACACGAGCGCCGCAAGAGCACGCATCGCGAGGAACCGTGTCCAGGGCGCGCGAGCCTCCAAAAGCAGCCCTAATACTCGAAACCAGGTCTAGTTACACCATGCATACATGTGCATGGAAACGCTTTGTGGGTGAAGAAAGTTATTGCAACCAAGTTGTCACAGTGAAACGTTTTAACCTACAACATCAGTGCATGTGTGTGTGTGTGTGTGTGTGTGTGTGTGTGTGTGTGTGTGTGTGGCTGAATAGTGATTTCATACTGCTGCTTTTCTGTTCTCCATCCTGTTCCGTGATCTGCGTTACGCACGGCTCGTTTGGACTCTGGGTTGCCAGATCAGATTTACAATCTCAGTTCCAACCCAGGTTTAAAACCCTCCCCGGTTCCCTACACGAGATTATAAACCAGACCACAATGTGAGCTAACCTTCACCAATGCATTAATGAACCAACCAAACAAACAAAAACACACTCAGTGAAATGAATCCAGTGCGTCTTTGCATCCCAAGCTGTAAAACCCGCATTTGATGTATTTTTTTTTTTTAATCATCCATGCCTTTTCTTACAATTCTGCAATACTTAATTATAAAGCAATGACGTAATACACGACAACATTCATGAAACTCTCCTAAATATAAATGTCTGTGTTTAAGAACTCAGTGTGTGCTCAGTTTCTGTACAACTCTCAAGAGCATTTTCATTCCAGATGTGTGAACAATCCGAACAAAAGCCTTATGATGACCACCCATCATATCATGTAGGTTTGTGTTCGATTTTAAACTGAAATGTTTAGTTTTGGTAAGGGTTGGTTAGTTCAGCGTTCTTTCAGAGTGGTTGTCTCAGTGTGGACAGCTTTATTTGTAGAGGGATACACTGCTGTCTCCTTTGGGTTTTGGAGACTTTGGGTGTTTTTTTTTTTTTTTTTTTTTAAGGGTTTTTGGTGGGGGGGAAATCACTCCGGCTCTAATTGACTATTTATATCCCAATGGTTTACTTTATTAGATGGTTGGTAGTGATTTTGATCCCAGCACGGCGAGGACAGGCATTTTAAGATTTTAAGATCTAATAAATAGATCTTTTAAGATTTATTAGTTGGAACATCATAGGTATGTGTAATCCTGTTAAGAGATCTAAGGTTTTTATATATTTTATATATTTGAAACTTTTAAAAACTGTGATATAGTATTTTTACAATAGACTCACTGTTGTATTAAAGATCATAGGTTATATTGCCCTTGTGTCTTATGCCTGTTGTTGGGTTTTATAATAATTATACAACCAGCAATAGTTAGTGTAGCCATCATGTGCCGGGGTTATGGGGGGGCGGGGGGGATTAATCAAGTGTAAATGAACCACATGTATCTTGTGGGAGGTATGCTACTGGGGTTAAAAGTTTGATTCTGTATGGAGTTATGAAAATGAATCATATGTAATTAAATCACATGTACATGAATCATAAGTAAATTGATCATATGTAAACTGTTATCGGGGTTAAATAAAAATGTTGATTCTGTATTGATATATCTTGTTGTACTCTGAAAAGTGTATGAGAATCAATAAAAATTGTTATAACAAAAAAAAAAAAAAAAAAAAACTGAGATTAGGGCTAGGTTTGATCAAATTTAAGCGCTACCTTGAATTAGTGTGGTGCATTTAAATGAATAAACGGGAAAGGTGAAGGAGACGGTTAAAAGTCCGGTTTTATAAGAATGACATGGGGGCATATTGAAAGTGGCACCACATAAACATCTTGAGAGTTGTAAAGAGAGGTCTGTTCCTTGCTACTAAGTGAGCAGACATACAAGGCCATTATTTCATTAGCTTTAGAGTTCCTCAATAGTCAAGGGATTTGGCCAGAATACACGATATGGAGAAATGTTTGTGGACACCTGACGATCACACACACATGTGGTTCTTCCACTGACACCGTATACAATTGTATAATATGTAATATGTAATTGTTTGCTGTAGCATTACAGATGGGGCGCACAGTGGCTTAGTGGTTAGCACGTTCGCCTCACACCTCCAGGGTCTGGGGTTCGAGTCCCGCCAGGGTGTGGAGTCCCATGAGTGTTCGACTCCCATGAGTGTGGAGTTTGCATGTTCTCCCCAAAGACATGCATGGTAGGCTGATTGGCGAGTCTAAAGTGAATGTGGGTGTGATTGTAGGTGCAGTAGTTTGGTCCCAACTGCGTCGACGACAGGGGCCTCAGCGGATGACGATCGTCGTGGTCTGCGCAGGTTACTCATGGCTGGCGTAGAGGCTCAAACATGTTCTAGCATGACAATGCTCCTGTGCACAAAGCGAGCTCCATGAAGACATGGTTTCCCCAGGTTGGAGTAGAAGAATTCAAGTGTCCTGCACAAAACGTTTACCTCAACCCCAATGCACACCTTGGGTCAACTGGACCCAGGACTCCTCACCCAACATCAGTGCCAACATCAGAGCCTGGTTGAATGAGCAAATCCTCACAGCCAACTCCAAAATCTAGTGGAAAGCCTTCCCTGGAGAGTGGAGGTTATTGTGACAGGGGATAAATCTGAATCCCCAAAACTTCTGCAGTACTCTAGTAAAGAGTGGTTGTGTCCCAATTTCTACAGGTGGTAGGCTGGACCAAGCTTGGCTCAATACCTTCAGAAATTATTGAAATATTTCTCTTATAAAACTATAGACTGTAAGATGGTCACATTATTGTTGTTCAAGTCTCACACGTAATCACACAACCCTGGATATAAGTAAGCTACTATTAATACCATTTACATAAAAAGAAGAAGAAAAAAAAAGGGTCGACATCTCCGAACGTAGCACTGTGCAATGCAGAATTCAGTATTGCAGTATTGGAACATAATATGGCGGAGAATCAGGTTAGTTTGGAGCAGGAGGTCAGGGTTGGAGCAGGATCTGGCACCAGGAAACATGCATCACTAAAAGTTGTGGGCGAATCAGATTTACCAACTGGCAAATCAGTCAAATTGTAGGCGTAAATACGGCTGTACATTTTCACTTAACATGACAGGACAAGCATAGTTTAGCCATGAAGTCTCTGTGGAATCTCGTCTGTTAATACTTCAACCTTTGAAAATGAAGGTGTTTATTATTAAAGGTGAAAAAAAATCCAAACCATCATGGCCCTGTGTGAAAAAGTGATTGCCCCCCTTGTTAAAACATACTATAACTGTGGTTGTCCACACCTGAGTTCAATTTCTCTAGCCACACCCAGGCCTGATTATTGCCACACCTGTTCACAATCAAGGCATCACTTAAATAGGAGCTGCTTGATACAGTAAGGTCCACCAGAAGATCCTTAAAAGCTACACATCATGCCGAGACCCAAAGAAATTCAGGAACAATTGAGAAAGAAAGTAATTGAGATCTA
>JAFFST010050094.1:69175-81616 GCA_022414735.1 Noturus placidus | reverse complement strand
GAGCAGAGCTGCTATTATGTAAAAGGGTGGGTTCCCAATAATTACTCCTCTTCACTCCGCTGAACTTCTCAGGGCTGTGGATTTCTGCATGAATGTTTAAAGTGATAACACAGCGTCTTCCCTGTTGTGATGAATGCTATACACGAGCACTTTAGGGGATTCTTGGCGTTGATCCGTCACTCAGATCGACTTGGTCTATATGGATGAATATTGCACTGCCCTCTGCTGGTGAGTTTGTGCAGTATATAGGTCCAGTTTTGATGAAAATGACTCGATAAATGTGAATCTTTTCTTCAGAGGAAGAGATGTAAACGAATACTAATACATTATTCAGAATGAATCAAACAGATATGAATAGGAAGGACATTTTTACTTTATTTAGCATGTGGTCAGATATAAGGTTTTGCAGGACAAAGGTTTGACTAGGACTACAGTATATATACATAGACATAAAAATACAGACCTTGGATTTCTTTGCACAACACCCAACATTCCTGTTAATATACACGGCATATCCCGTATTTATAAATGTTTATTGTCTTGTTAGCTTTTTCACTGCAGCTACCTCAGCTCGATGTTGCACAGCCTTGCATTTTGCACAGTTGTTTTTTTTTTTGCACTCTATCTTATATATCTTATATCTTTTATACTATATTTTTATGGATTTACACCACAAAATCATCAGGAAAGTATAACTGGAATTGCTTAAGACTGGAATAAGTTTGAAAAAAGCCCAGGCAACATTTTTCCAAACTTCCAACTATTCAGTTTTGGTGAAAGGCTCAGACTCCTGTTCTTGGCTGACTGGAAGGCGATGTGGGCTTCTGGTATTGTAGCCAGTTATGCTCTTTCACATGCATTCTGAGATGCTTTTTCACTCATCATGGTTGTAAAGAGTGGTTACTTGAGTTTACCGTAGCGTAGCCGCCAGTTTCAACCAGTGTGTCCATTCTCCTTTGACCTCTCTCATCAACAACGCGTTAGCTCCCACAGAGCTGCCATTTACTGGATGTCTTTTTCTTTTTCGCACCATTCTATGTTGTCACAGAAAGATCATTTATTATGTAAAGTGTAAACCAAACAACCAAAACTGTGCAAACAAGAATGATAAAAATGAACTGTGGATACGAGGCAAAAGACATAAAGACTATCAGCAATAATGTGATGTGCACATGGCAACAAAGGACAACTACAATACATTGACATGTCCGCATCGATATTAGTTCCAGTATTCATTGGAATTTGGCAATATTCTAATTAGTATCGAGTCGTGTAATCACCACAATACAATCACCCGATTCAGATTAAGACAATATTCCGATTCCCCAAATTCTGATTCCCACCCCTGGAATATGCCTGTTTTAATCGGAAATGTGTTGCATGTAAACACCTTATTCAGAAAATCGACTGAAAGGAGATATATGCGCATGCTCAGTCTGCAAGGAATTGTGGATAACAACGGCAGAATCTTCCGGGAAATCTCAGTGCCTATGTGGCTCGGAATACTTACAACAACCATACAGATATACAGGAATATTCTGATGCCTGTACGCATATAAACATCGTATTCTAAATATGGCTGCAACCCGAATATAGACCTTAAACGTAATTTGATGTGCATGTACAGTAAACGTAGCCAGTGAGACACTGAAAAGCTAGAACGTAAATAGTGGTGCTAAACAAGGCCTAACAAGACACAGGTGAGCGTGATTAGTGAGGCATGTGACATGCTGGGACTGATGTGTAGTATAGTTCTGTGCCCTTTGGTGTTACCCTGATCACATTTTTCCCCTCATTCTGATGTTTGACATGAATGTTATCTAAAGCTCTTGACCTGTATCTACATGATTTTCTGCATTGCGCTGCTTCCACATGATTGGCTGATTGGATAACTGCATGCATGATCAGGTGTACGGGTGTTCCTAATAAACTGTGCCAATTGTAATCGCACATACGGCACAGAAGCTGTAGATAAAGATTAGGCTGAAATACGCAGGAGTATTTAAGAATGAAAATATTGTTGTACTCCATATAAATTCAGTTGTCTGTGTTGACTTTTTATCAGAGCTTGTGCTCTGAACAAAATACTCGCCGGGTATTAACGTTACAATCAATTTTAATCTTATAAAGCTTTTTATGATTACATTCTTGCAGGGAAATTGGTTTTCAGATGGATCAAAGTGCAAAAAAAAAAAGTTCTTGCAGCAGTTTTGCAGCATTAATATGCAAGACGCTGAACATGTTATTGCATCGAAAGCAAAAGAGCCAATCATGTTCTGACACGTGAATGAAATATTGGTTTACTATGGGAAACGAAAAAAGAAAAAAAAAAGAAGAAAGAAACGAGGCGGGGCGGGGTATAGACTCTGAATTTCTTGTGAAATCTGCTTGTGGAACCTCCACATCAAGAACTGTAGAAAGTAAATATAGAAAAAAATGTTTTATTCTGAGATTAACTATTCACTGGTGTATTTCTTAATAGTTTTTTTAGTAGTGTGTCTAACTCAGGCTGTTGTCAGGTAGCGTGCTGTCTCACACTGCTCATTTTGTTTCTCAGGATGTGTATGTGTGTGTATGTGTGTGTGTGTGTGTGTTTGTGTGTGTGTTGTAAAGCTGAGCCAGTGATGGAGATCAGGCCAAACTGCAGCACTCACTGCGACTCTGCATCCTGCTTCATCCATCCTGCAGTCAACAAGCAGCAGAGCTGGGACATCCTGCTGAGACTCTGCACTCTCTCTACGGTACACACACACACACACACACACACACACTAATGCTCACAACTCTGCAAAATGTCATGGTATAATTATATGCCCATTGAGATACATTGGGCAGGAAAATTTCACTGTCAAGTGACGCTACTTGCTATTTAAAAAGGGGACGGGGTCACTCAATATGTCCCGCCCGGACTTCCTGTTTCAGTGGAACTTATGCCAACACACCAATTAATGCTGCACATTTTAAGGCACTTCACAAGGACTTTAAGGGGATATTCAGCTGGTCCTCATGAGGGTTTTTTTTTTTATTTAACTAAAAGAGCCAACCGGTTTTCTTTCGGTTATTGAGGTTAAGGTTATGGTTAGATTTAGGTCTAGCATAGCATTTAGTATTAATTAACTTTCATTTATTATCTTTTAAGTTAAAATTTTACATCATTTTGTGTGTGTGTGTGTGTGTGTGTGTGTGTGTGTGTGTGTATAGAGGGTGGTGGAGGTGCAGAGCAGGTCTCTCTCTCCGGTTCTGTGCGCTGTAGTGTGGACACTGCTCTCCTGTGGGATCCTGCTGTCCTTCCTCTTCCTCCTTTTCACTGTCCGTTACAAAAACAACAGGTATGCAAATCTCACCAGTCTATCTCTTTATCTAATTCTCTCACTTTCTCATTCTCTCTTGCTTTCTATCCATTCATTCAAATTGTATTCACCCCCTTGAAGTTCTTCTGAAATAGACGCCGCTGGGATTAAATGTCATGAAGTGGGAGTAAAATCAAATGCATGCCAGTGTAGTTATTGGTCGTAACTTTGTCCAATATGCTGTTGTGTATAACTGAAATTTCAGGATCGTGAAGATGTCGAGCCCCAACCTGAACATGCTGACTCTGTTAGGGAGCGTGCTGACGTACACTAGTGGCTTCCTGTTTGCTATAGAGGACAGATCACCTGTACAGGGAGCAGGCCCGAAATCTGTCATGCAGGTACACACACACATACACACACACACCTTGGCATTTTTATGTTCCAAGGACAGTCTTTAGTGGGCACTTTATCCTGGACACAGTGATGGTGGATCTGTAGCCTATTCCAGGAACACTAGATGCAAGTTGGGAATACACCCCGGATTAGATTAGCAGTCCATCACAGTGCCCCATACATACACATACTGTATACATACACATTCACACCTAGGGGCAATGTAGAGTTTGTAAGGGAAACTACAGGTTGTCCCAAAAGTCTCCATACACAGGGGACTATGTTTTCCAGGACCACGTCGGATGCGCCTTCGTCATTGGATGTTCGTGGATGTCCACTTCTCGGTTGGTCTGCAACACTTCTAGTCTTTTTGAATGTGTTTCCTAACAATGTGTTAGGAACATGTGTGATGTGCTCCTGTTAAAGTCCATCGCAACCTTACAACTCCCAAAAACAAGGCATTCATTTGTCTGATTTCCGACATGGATAAAGCAAAGAAAACTTCCCGGTCGGTCTCCTCAACTCCAAGTTTAGTCAAATCAAGAGAGTATGACCACTAAACACTTACAAGTAGCGCTTCTTACCTTTAAACAAGATCAATCAACATACAGACAGATTATTAAATCTATAACACTGACTGTGCAATTCACTGTTTGAGGAGGAAAACATACAGTACATCACAGTTAGCAGATGAAATGGTGCAATTATATAGCGCTTTACACTGTGTCTCATTCACCCATTCACAAACACACCAATGGTAGCAGAGCTGCCATGCAAGGCGCTAACTTGCCATCGGAAGCAACCCTGGGTTCAGTGTCTTTCCCAAGGACACTTTGTTATGTGGAGTCATGTGGGCCAGGAATTGAACCACCAATCCTATGATTAGTGGACACCCCACTCTACCACCTGAGCCACAGCCGGACTAGCTTGTTGCTGGTGGAGGCATCCTTTGGTTTTACACGAACGTATGGATGTCGAAAAATCATGTAATTCTGAGCTCTGACTTGCCACACTTTCGAAGCCGAAAGTATTACGACCTCGAGATAGGCTCCTGGTCCACCATCAGTCTGACCAGGATGACTCACATTGCTAAGTCTAAATTAATTAAAGTCTCTGTGTAAATTAAAGTCTTTACATGCGTGTTGACTGAATTTACTGTTCTCTGTGTGCAGTTTTATGTGAATTCCAGCTACATTTTTTTTTTTTTGTCGTTTAAAGAAAAGACTACATCGGCACTGCAGTTATAAAGAGATCTGTTTTATTTATCCAGTTAGTCTAGAATCTAGTCTGAATTCTCCTCTTAGTATTTGAGTCACACAGTAGACTAGAGTGAGTCTGTTTGCCAAAAGCCAATATTTGTGGCTCACCATGGCTTAGCGTATATATCTTTATTTAAGTCTGAATCCATGTCAGCTTGTGTATTAATTTAGTGTGTGTGTGTGTGTGTGTGTGTGTTTGTCTAAGTTTCCATTTGTTATGGATTGTCAGCGGGTTAATGGTCCTTTTATCCACCTGTGATGACTTGATCAAGGATTAGACTCATTTCAATCTCAGCCTAGCAATCACAACCTCATAACTCCCTCATAACCAACAAATCCTTGTTGAAGGAGTCTGAATAGAACCTTTAAAGGTTCCCCAGAGGAACAAGACCAAGAACTTTGGTTCCTAGGTTTTTGAACCTTTTTGGGAGTCCTCATTATAACATTGTTGACATGAGATATGAGCTAGAAAATTGGGGTCATTAGTTAATAAAGAAATAAAGAGGTTTCTTAAAGTGCACCTATTATGGTTTTTAAACGTGCCTAATTTTGTTTTAAAGGTCTCATACAAGAGATTTACATGCATGCAAGGTCAAAAAACCCTTTAACGTGCTCATAATTTAAACTGCAGCATTACCTTTTTTCCCCCCAGTGTCACAATCGACTAGTTAAATGATCCATTCTAAAGGATTCATTCTAAACTCCTCCTTTCAGAGAGCATACTCTGCTCTGATTGATGTCCCAGTGTGTTGTGATTGGTCTACAAATGTCAGCGTGTTTCAAAAAGGAAACGCCCACTACCATACACTACACCATACTACCATACACTACACCAGCTCCGTCTGTTCGCAAGCAGCCGATGAAGACCAGAGGCAGGGCTTATTGTTACAAACCTAGTTTAGTACAGGAAGCAAGAATGGAATTACTAACGACTCGTTTCAGCTGTTCAGAATCAGCTTCTTCTTTTGGAAGTCAATAACGCCGTTAGTCCTGCACTTTGCAGACGTTTTTACATTCACAAACAGTTATATAACACCACATGAAAGGTAATATTTGAAAAACCATAATAGGTGCACTTTAAGTGGGTTGTTTTTTTTTTTTTGCCATAGTTAAGGGTTTTTATTTACTAAAGGGTACTGAGCTGGAACCCTTTAAAGATTCAAACAGATATTCAAGCTAAAAACCCTTTAGGATTTCCATGGTTAACATTTTGTTTCTCCATTTGCTCTTGTTTCTGATGTCTGCTGTGTTTCAGGCATGGGTCTGGACGCTGTGTATCGGCAGCTCTTTGGTGTTCGGACCCATCCTGGGGAAGACATGGCGTCTCTACAGGGTCTTTACCCAGCGTTTACCTGACAGGAGAGTGGTGAGTTCATGCTGAGGACACAAGCACTAAGCAGTTTTTTTTTTATACTGTTTGAAATTATTTCAACATAATGTTGAAGCTGAAACCCCTATTCGTGCACTTTGAACTCAATAGGTTTTTTTTATGTCATTCTAAAAATACACACAATTACCAAAAATACACAAACTAATGTAATTTTTTTTAACTATTCAGTTGGCTTGCGGTTAGTGATATGTATAGAAAATAATTGATACTCAAACAAGCATATATTTAATTCATGTACCAGGATAGCAGTATATCATCATACACTCAACATCCACTTTATTAGGAACACCAGTACACCTGCACATTTGTGCAGTCCAATCAGCCAACTGATGCTCTTGACCTGTATCTGTATGATTTCTCCACTGTGCTACTGCCACATGATTGGCTAGTTGGATAGCCATGTGAATGAGCAGGTCTACAGGTGCTCCTATTAAAGTGGATGGTGAATGTATATTAAGAATTAGCATGTGGGACCTTTCTTGATTTCTGTCTTTCAGATCATCCGTGATATTCGGTTGATGGGTTTCGTGGCACTGTTGGTCTTGGTGGATTTGCTGATTTTGGCGGTGTGGAATCTCACCGACCCTGCGAAGTGTTTCCGATCAGTCAGCGCTGTGGTCAAGGTATAGCACAAAAGTTAGGAATACATCAGTAAGGCTGAATTGAACCTGGAGAAAAGTGTTTTCTCTGTTTCTTGGTCAAAACTTATCACAGGGGAACTGGTGGCTTGGCGGTTAAGGTTCTGGTATACTGATCGGAATGTCAGGGGGTTCAAGCCCCAGCACTTCCAAGCTGCCATTATTGGGCCCTTCAGCCCTTAAACCTCTCTGCTCCAGGGGTGCCGTATCATGGCAGAGTTGTTATAATTTATCAGTTTGAGCACACCTCGTAAAGTTTGAAACACCTTGTAAATCTCTGTGTTTTTATGCGTTTTTGAAAGTTTGAAAGTTAGAAATATGTTCGGGATTTTACCATGTGTAAAATTTTATGGTCCAAGTTAAACCACGATTCATGTTGCGAGCCATTAGCAAAACAAGCACACTTTTTAAAGAATCTTTATTTTAATTTATTTTATATGACACATTTGTAATTGAAAATATACAAAACACATACTTGTGTACTTTTGTCAACTTTCAAGCTCCATATTCTTTTTTACTTTTACTTTACTTTTTGACTTATCACTGTACCTCCTTTGTTAAAACAAAGTGCAGGTGAAGTGCTCAAAACGGTTTTCTGCAGAAGTACAGAAAAGTTGTTACTGCCCCCTGCTGGTAAACACTGGAGTTTCAGGTGATTCGGGTTAAAAGAAAATCAATGCATTTTCCACTTTCCTGTATGAACACATTACAGTATTGACAGTCTGCGTTAACCAACAGAATTAAAATATGAAGAATTGTACAACCAGGCTTTTTTCATTGTGTGGAAAAGTGCTCACTTTTATGTCAGGACATTTTGTTTTATTTTTCTATATTAGGTGGTAGAGTTTGATGTGCATTACTCCTTGTCTCAGACGGACTCCTGCTCCTCTCACTACTCCGAGCTGTGGGTTCTTCTCCTCTGTGCACTCAAGGTAAGAACACAAACACGTAACACCACCTGTGAATGCTTCGCTTATGCTTAGTTCTGCACTGCGGAGTGAATAATTTTACCCACACACCCCTCTAATGTGGCCATTTATAAATGGCCGTTTATAAATGTCTTCATAATTAAGTAATGAGCATGTTGGAGAGGCTAAAAATAAAATGTGCTGTGTAAATGATCCCTCTTTAACTCTAAGCGGGTAGAGAGAGATACGAACTCCTGGGTGGCCTGGGAAATAATTCCATTATAATACTTGCACAATATTTGAGACTGCACATTTTATTGAGCTTACTGGATGAAAAAAGTTGCATGTATTTTTTTCATTACAATTTCCCCCATGAGCAATACATTATCTATCTGTCTGTGAGTGGAGACTGTAAGACTGCGGGCATTGCCTGAAATTTATTTTATATAGTGCCTTTAAAAAGTCCTCTCAAGGCTCTTTACATGGGAAAAGAAAATAGAAACAGAAGTACATAGCATAAAACGAGGTATAAACGCATGTATCAATAACAGTTAACGATGAAATTCAATTCAAAATAATAATAATAATATATTTTTTTAAGTGATCAAGCAAAAACTATATTAAAGAAATACATTTTGAGAGTAGATTTAAATACTCTAAAAGACTGGGCTTCTCTAAGATCAGATGCTAGTGAGTGCCACGTGAGTCTGAGGGACACATTTTGGGGATAGAGATAGAAAGGAGAAATTACGATGTCCACTACACCATGGTACAAAACTGAAGCGGTTGTTGTGTTCTGTCAAAAGTGCAGTCTTATTAACAGTTATAAATCTGATAAATGTGAAGGTTTTTTCCGGCTTGTAATATACAATGTGAAAACGCTGTGTTGCTGATTCATGTTTGGGCACTGTGTGTTTAGATTCAGAGCGAAATCTCTGCTGGGATTGAAGAACAATAAAAGCACACACACTCAGTGCATTTATATGGACAACAATAATCTAAATATTGACCTTATTCTGAGTAAGACAATATTGTGATTAAGATGTTTACATGAGTCACTTTTAGAATACTCCTTTCATGTACCCGTTTTACATGTTATAGATCATAGATCAGGCACACAAAAATGTGAGGGGTGTACTCACTTTTGTGAGATACTGTACATACCTACTATATAGTAGCCAAAATATGTGCATTTCTCCTACTATACATGTGTATTTCTCCTACTATATACACATGTATTTCTCCGACTATATACACGTGTATTTCTCCGACTATATACACGTGTATTTCTCCAACTATACACATGTATTTCTCCTACTATATACACGTGTATTTCTCCTACTATACATGTGTATTTCTCCTACTATACACGTGTATTTCTCCGACTATATACACGTGTATTTCTCCTACTATATACACGTGTATTTCTCCTACTATATACACGTGTATTTCTCCTACTATATACACGTGTATTTCTCCTACTATACACGTGTATTTCTCCAACTATATGCACGTGTATTTCTCCTACTATACACATGTATTTCTCCTACTATATACATGTGTATTTCTCCTACTATACATGTGTATTTCTCCTATTATACACGTGTTTTTTTCCTACTTTACATGTGTATTTCTCCTATTATACACGTGTTTTTTTCCTACTTTACATGTGTATTTCTCCTACTATACACGTGTATTTCTCCTACTATACACGTGTATTTCTCCTACTATACACGTGTATTTCTCCTACTATACACGTGTATTTCTCCTACTATATACATGTGTATTTCTCCTACTATATACACGTGTAGTTCTCCGACTATATACACGTGTATTTCTCCGACTATATACACGTGTATTTCTCCTACTATACACGTGTATTTCTCGTACTATACACGTGTATTTCTCCGACTATATACACGTGTATTTCTCCTACTATACACGTGTATTTCTTTTACTATACATGTGTATTTCTCCTACTATATACGTGTATTTCTACTATTATACACTTGTATTTCTTTTACTATATACATGTACTTCTCCTACTATACACGTGTATTTCTCGTACTATACACGGGTATTTCTTTTACTATACATGTGTATTTCTCCTATTATACACGTGTTTTTTTCCTACTTTACATGTGTATTTCTCCTACTATACATGTGTTTTTTTCCTACTTTAAATGTGTATTTCTCCTACTATACACGTGTATTTCTCCTATTATACACTTGTATTTCTCCTACTATATACACGTGTATTTCTCCTACTATACACGTGTTTTTTTCCTACTATACACGTGTATTTCTCCTACTATACACATGTATTTCTCCTACTATATACACGTGTATTTCTCCTACTATACATGTGTATTTCTCTTATTATACACGTGTTTTTTTCCTACTATACACGTGTTTTTTTCCTACTATACATGTGTATTTCTCCTACTATACATGTGTATTTCTCCTATTATACACGTGTTTTTTTCCTACTTTACATGTGTATTTCTCCTACTATACACGTGTATTTCTTGTACTATACACGTGTATTTCTCCGACTATATACACGTGTATTTCTCCTACTATACACATGTATTTCTTTTACTATACACGTGTATTTCTCCTACTATACATGTGTATTTCTCCTACTATACATGTGCATTTCTCCTACTATACACGTGTTTATTTCCTACTATACACGTGTATTTCTCCGACTATATACACGTGTATTTCTCTTACTATATACACGTGTATTTCTCCTACTATATACACGTGTATTTCTCCTACTATATGCACGTGTATTTCTCCGACTATATACACGTGTATTTCTCCTACTATATACACGTGTATTTCTCCTACTATATACACGTGTATTTCTCCGACTATATACACGTGTATTTCTCTGACTATATACGTGTATTTCTACTGAATAAAAAAACATATTGTCAGTCATTTCTTCAGAACAGCACACTTTTCGGTTCCTCAAACAGGACACGTTGCTTTGTTGTTTTCTGGAGAGAGAAGAAATTAAGGCTGATGAGGGAACAACAGTTTCTACAGCTGTTATAGTGTAACTGATGCTTAGGTATGAACTTGTGTCATGGACGATCCACCACAAAGTATGATGTGTTGCACATTAGTATGTTTAAAATGTTGATGTGGTATAAGAGGAATTATAAGAAAAGATGTCAACTTTGGCTGTATCCCTCATTCGTATCTCTGATTATTTTCCTATAATAGCTCTATGATGTTTTAATCCTTACTTAACATGATAAATAATAATGTCAAACTCCTGTTCTGTGCTGTAGGCCGGTCTGCTGGTGTATGGCATGTACCTAGCTGGACTGACCAGTAGCGTTAGCCTGCCTCCAGTCAATCAATCCCTGACCATCATGACCGCTGTCTATCTGGTCACTGCATCCACCGCACTGGCCATCCCCTTTTCTCTCTACCTGCGCTCATGGCCCAACCTGGTCTACAGCATGCTCTCTGGAACCATCTTCATCTGCACCACTGCCATTAACTGCCTTATATTTGTGCCCCAGGTGAGAATTAGTATAACATGGTATAAACAAGGTCTCATTCTTAACCCATTACACAAAGTCAAATTTCTACTTGTTCTGAAAGAAAAAAACATACAAATTCAGACCTCATCAATCAATAAAGTGAGCTAAAGGTTTGGCGACTCAGCATAATTCCTCAGCATAGAGAGGACTTTGCTGATGTCAGCTCTTTCACAGAGTCCCTGTTGGCTGGTGTTTCTGTGCTGGTGCTTTAGGAGATAATGCTTGACCTAGCAGATGATAAAGAATCACCTGATCAGTAAAATGTATTTATGCATCCATTGTTGTCTGGATGCATAAACCACTACTGATTCTTCAATTGGCTACATTGATACAGTATATAATAATAATAATAATAATAATAATAATAATAATAATAATAATAATGTTTTTTATATCACCCCTCTATTGCTTCAGATAGCAATAAAAAACATAATCCTTTTAAATATCATAAAAAGGAAAAAAAAAAGAAAATAAAAACTGACCCAGCAGCAGTGTATGATTAGAAATAGATTTTATTTCTCTTAAAATTTTACTACAGTTTATCTATGACTGGCATTTCAATTAAGTATACAATATACTAAATATTTAATTGTTCCATCAAACTACCTAAATCATCGTATTTAAGAAGTAAAAAAAATTCACACACACACACACACACACACATATACATATATACATATATATATATTTCGGGAGAGAGAAATAGGGTAAGAAGCTCGGCTATCTGAGATTAACTCAAGTAGAGCCGCTGCTCCTTTGCATTGAAAAGAGCCAGTTGAGGTGGTTCGGGCACCTGGTAAGGATGCCCTCTGGGCATCTCCCTAGGGAGGTGTTCCAGACATGTCCACCTAGGAGGAGACCTCTGGGAAAACCCAGAACTAGGTGGAGAGATTATATCTCCACACTTGCCTGGGAATGCCTCGGGATACCCCAGTCAGAGCTGGTTAATGTGGCTCGGGAAAGGGAAGTTTGGGGTCCCCTGCTGGAGCTGCTGCCA
>JAFFST010050094.1:45863-56442 GCA_022414735.1 Noturus placidus | reverse complement strand
TGATCATGAGAACAGTGAGGAATCAGCCCAGAACTACACGGGAGGATCTTGTCAATGATCTTAAGGCAGCTGGGACCATAGTCACCAAGAAAACAAATGGTAACACACTATGCCATGAAGGACTGAAATCCTGCAGCGCCCCTGCTCAAGAAAGCACATATATATCCCCGTCTGAGGTTTTCCAATGAACATCTGAATGATTCAGAGGACAACTGGGGGAAAGTGTTGTGGTCAGATGAGACCAAAATGGAGCTCTTTTGCATCAACTCGTCGTGTTTGGAGGAGGAGGAATGCTGCCTATGACCCCAAGAACACCATCGCCACCGTCAAACAAGGAGGTGGAAACATTATGCTTTGGGGGTGTTTTTCTGCTAAGGGGACAGGACAACTTCACCACATCAAAGGGACAATGGACGGGGCCATGTACCATCAAATCTTGGGTGAGAACCTCCTTCCCTCAGCCAGGGCATTGAAAATGAAAAGTAATTACTAAGTCATTACCAAGTACTAAGTCATGTTTTGCAGAGGGGTCAAATACTTATTTACCTCATTAAAATGCAAATCAATTTATAACATTTTTGACATGCGTTTTTCTGGATTTTCTTGTTGTTATTCTGTCTCTCACTGTTCAAATAAACCTACCATTAAAATTATAGACTGATCATTTCTTTGTTAGTGGGCAAACGTACAAAATCAGCAGGGGATCAAATACTTTTTTCCCCCACTGTATTTGTATGCTTTGTTACTGTTTACTATAGCTTTCCTTTCTTATTAATCCTAAAACATCCTAAGTGAACCAGTTTAAGCAATTCTTTGGGGTGGCTCATAACAGGTGATACTGCAGGATGTGTGCAAAATCAGATATTTTTGCCAAAAAAGGTGTTATGCCCTGTTTGACCACCAATGAGTATTCCCACAAAAACCTGATAAGAAATGCTTGTGCATAAATCCATAATCTACAAAGTAGATTACTGATATCTGTATTTCATTTATGACTAGACAAAATGCAAATTTAAGATACCATCTAATCACATTTTGATTATTGATAATACTGTCATGTTTGCATGTATGGAAGCTCCAATTTAAGATATTTGCCTTAAATACCTTAAAACACAAATTGTAGATTGTTACAAGTCTTAAAGAAATTTGAGGTATGTCTACTTCCGAGTCATAATTTCAGTTAAAGCTACCTTAAATATATTCCGGTAACATAATTGTGGATGTCTTAAAATATATTTTGACTTATTGAAATATACCATCCCTTCTAAAACTATTGGAAAGGCAATGAAAATTCATTTTCTTCTTTTTTTATTTTGTTGTAGCCTAAAGACATTTTGGTTTTAGAAAACCCAAAATGTAGGTGAGTAAAACTATTGGAACAGATGTTGCTCAGGTGTGTCTTGGAGTGTGTCTTGTGACTCTTATATTGATTGTTTAAACAATAAATGGCTCTGAACATCTACTCTTTGTTTTAGCCTTCAGTTTCACCAGTGAAGACTTCGCTTGTTGTTTAAAAGGATAAGTCAACATGAAGATCAGAGAGCTCTATGGGAGAAAAGCAAACCATTTTGAAGAAGAGAAAAGAGGGCAAATCAATCAGAAGCATTGCACAAACAATGGGTATAGCCAATACAAGAATACTGAATGTCCTGAAAAAGAAAGAAACCATTGGTGTACTAAGCAACAGACTGTAAATGCAGATATCATTTCTGTATTATTAATTCTTTTTTCTAATATTTTGAGATACTGGATTTGTGATTTCAATGAGCTATAAACCGTAATCATCAACTTTATGTGTAATGAATCCAGAAGGGCAGCTGTGGCACAGGTGGTAGAGCGGGTGGTAGAGCGTGTTGTCCACTAATCACAGGGTTGGCGGTTTGATTCCCAGCCCGGATAGGCAAGACACTGAACCCCAAGTTGCTCCCAATGGCAAGTTAGCACCTTGCATGGCAGCTCTGCTACCATTGGTGGGTGAATGAGACACAGTGTAAAGTGCTTTGGATAAAAGCGTTATATAAGTGCACCATTTAGAATATATAAAACACTTTTTTGAATTAATTTAGGTAAAAAATTTACTTTTCCACAATATGAAATTTTTTGAGATACACCTGTACATATTCATATATTTAGTCATTTTAAATTTTGAGAAATTTGCTCTTAAAATGCCAGTATCTTCTGGAAATAAACAACGTAAAAGTCCCAAATACATTTGTTATATGTAACATTATTATTATTATTATTATTATTATTATTATTATTATTATTATTATTATTATTATTATTATTATTAAGTAAATTCAATATGTATGCAAGGTATTGGATTAGAAAAACATATTAAATCACAGATGTTGTAGTTATGCACAATAAAAAAGGTGAGTGATATGTTTTTGCACTTAATTTGTAACTTCTAATGCTATAAATAAAAAATAAAAACAAAGGCAAAACAAGCTTGTAAATTAGCAACAGTGAGGATTAGTTACCAGTGCAACCTAGAGCGCTGGTTTTGGATTGGTCTGCGTTTTTTTCTTCGGTAGAGTCCTATTGGTTGTTCTTGCGATCAATCAGCTTTCCTTCCGGGCCAGCGCCCGCCCAACATTTTTTCTTTTGGCAACCGAGCCCTTCAAAACGTCTAATACGTCACGTGGAACTCCGGAGGCCGCGGTGAAGATTGGCAGATTACGCCATGTGTTCTGGGCACGCGCGAAATGCGATTGGTTAAGAGCGGGCGCGTTACACTGGGCTCCACCTCTTTTGGGCTCCTCGCAAATGGCGTCGGATTGGCCGGCGCGAAGCCTGCGTGCGCGTGCACGCTTTCCGATTCTTGTTACTACGATTCTTGCGTACTGTCGTATTCGTGTTTTAGGAGGCACGTAGAGTGCGTAAGGTTGGAGGAAAAGGAAAAAAAAAGAACGAGCGCGAGCGAAGAAAGCGGAGAAGGAATTTCAGAAAAAAGAGGAGCGAGACAAGGAAGATTTCAGGTTCGCGGAGGTTTTTTTTGGGGGAGGATTAAAAAAAAAAAAAAATTAAAAAAGGAAAATCATCAGTGTGCATGGAGTTCCGAGGAGCGGAAGTGCAGTGGTGGATATCAGTGTTTAAATCCGGTGATTGGTAAAATCTCATTCGACTCGTTGGTTGAACGCGGAGGGATCCGCCATGGCTGGAGCTGCTGGATCTCCACCTCAGTGTATGAAAGAAATATGAAACATTTACTGGAATTGTGTTTATAATAGGAAAACAAACTCCTTGTTTTTTTAGAGGCTGTTGTACACCATATTGATATTGAGTGTACAGAGACAATCATAAATAATAAGACAGGAGAAGCGGTTTGTTCGAGGCCCTGTTTCTGATGAAATACAATTTGTCTTGAGAACAGTATTCAAGATTTCAACCAAGTCCTTGTGGGGGAAAACAAACAAACAAACAAACAAACACACACACACACAAACAAAACGACCAAATACAAACAAGGAGACAGGAAATACAAGCTGTGAAAGAAGAAGATATTCTTAGGGGCTTTTCCCTCTTTCCCTTCATCCCGTCCTCCATTTTTTTTTACACAATAATCCTAGTCGGAGATTAAAAGTCGAGGCTCCAGGCGGATATTTCTTTTGCTCACACACAGCTTGGAGTCAGTGTTGAGGATTGGGAGCATGTCGGGGCGACCCAGGACCACGTCCTTCGCGGAGAGCTGCAAACCCGTGGCTCAGCCTTCAGCCTTCGGGAGCATGAAAGTCAGCAGTGAGTATCAGTGATGGCGAGGAATCATACATCACATCACCTCTACATCATCACACACCCATACCATCACATCACCTCCACATCACCACACACATCATATCATCACCCATCACATCACCCCCACATCACCTCACACCACATCATATCACACCCATACCATCACATCACCCCCACATCACCACACACATCACATCACCCATCACATCACCACACACCACATCACACCCATCACATCACCCCCACATCACCACACACATCACACCCATTACATCACCTCCTCATCACCACACACCACATCACACCATTACATCACACCCATCACATCACCACACACCACATCACACACACATCACACCCATCACATCACCACACACCACATCACACCCATCACATCACCACACACCACATCACACCCATCACATCACCACACACCACATCACATCACCCCCACATCACACACATCACACCCATCACCACACACCACATCACACCCATACCATCACATCACACCCACATCACCACACACATCACATCACACCATCACACCACCCCCACATCATACACATCACACCCATCACATCACCTCAACATCACCACACACCACATCATATCACACCCATACCATCACATCACACCCACATCACCACACACATCACATCACACCATCACACCACACACCACATCATACACATCACACCCATCACATCACCTCCACATCACCACACACCACATCACACCCATCACATCACCACACACCACATCACACCCATCACATCACCACACACCACACACATCACACCCATCACACCATCACATCACCCCACATCACCACACACTACATCACACCCATCACATCACCCCCACATCACCACACACCACATCACACCCATCACATCACCCCCACATCACCACACACCACATCACCTCATCACATCACCTCCACATCACCACACATCACCCCCACATCACCACACACATCACCACACACCACATCACACACATCACATCACCCCCACATCACCACACACCACATCACACCTCACCACACACCACATCACACACATCACCACACACCACATCACCCCCACATCACCACACACCACATCACCCCCACATCACCACACACCACATCACACCCATCACATCCCCCCCACATCACCACACACCACATCACACACATCACCCCCACATCACACACATCACATCACCCCCACATCACCACACACCACATCACACCCATCACATCACCCCCACATCACCACACACCACATCACACCCATCACCCCCACATCACCACACACCACACACCCTCACATCACCACACACCACATCACACCCATCACATCACCACACACCACATCACACCCATCACATCACCACACACCACATCACACCCATCACATCACCACACACCACACACATCACATCACCCACACATCACCACACACCACATCACACCCATCACATCACCCCCACATCACCACACACCACATCACACCCATCACATCACCCATCACACAATCACATCACTCCCACATCACCACACACCACATCACACCACATCACACCCATCACATCACCTCCACATCACCACACACCACATCACACCCATCACATCACCTCCACATCACCACACACCACATCACACCCATCACATCACCACACACCACATCACCCCCATCACATCACCACACACCACATCACACCCATCACCCCCACATCACCACACACCACATTATACATCACCCATCACACCATCACATCACCCCCACATCACCACACACCACATCACTCACATCACATCACACCCATCACATCACCCCCACATCACCACACACCACATCATATCACACCCATCACATCACCCATCACACACATCATATCACACCCATCACATCACCCATCACACACATCACATCACCACACACCAGATCACACCCATCACATCACCCCCACATCACCACACACTACATCACACACATCACCTCATCACCCATCACGTCACACACCACATCATATCACACCCATCACATCACCCATCACACACATCATATCACACCCATCACATCACCCATCACACACATCACATCACCACACACCAGATCACACCCATCACATCACCCCCACATCACCACACACTACATCACACACATCACCTCATCACCCATCACGTCACACACCACATCATATCACACCCATCACATCACCCATCACACACATCATATCACACCCATCACATCACCCATCACACACATCACATCACCACACACCAGATCACACCCATCACATCACCCCCACATCACCACACACTACATCACACACATCACCTCATCACCCATCACGTCACACACCACATCATATCACACCCATCACATCACCCATCACACCCATCACATCACCCATCACACCATCACATCACCCACACATCACCACACACCACATCACACACATCTCATCACCCCCACATCACCACACACTACATCACACCCATCACCCCCACATCACCACACACTACATAACACCAATCACATCACCCCACATCATATCACACCCATCACATCACCCCCACATCACCACACACTACATCATATCACACCCATCACATCACCCATCACACACATCACATCACCCCCACATCACCACACACCAGATCACACCCATCACATCACCCCCACATCACCACACACTACATCATACACATCACCCCATCACCCATCACGTCACCCCCCCACATCACCCCTACATCACCACACACCACATCACCCCCACATCACCACACACATCACACACATCACCACACACCACATCACACACATCACATCACCCCACATCACCACACCCATCACCCCCACATCACCACACACTACATCACACCCATCACATCACCTCCACATCATATCACACCCATCACATCACCCCTACATCACCACACACTACATCACACACAATCACATACACAATCACATCACACACACATCACACACACATCACACACACATCACACACACAATCACATCACACACACACAATCACATCACACATCACACACTCATCACACGATCACACAAACACGCAATCAGATCACACTCAAACATGCAATCCCATCACACACCCATAATCACATCTCACACACCCATCACATCTCACACACCCATCCCATCACATCTCACACACATCACACACACACATCCAGCTTGACCAAAAGGAAATGAAAGTCAGCAGTGAGAATCAGTGAACAGGGGGTGATTGAAAGGAATCACACACCACTCACACATCACATCCAGCTTGACCAAAAGGAAAACCATGAACACATCATATCCATTTTATTTTGTTGTATACTGATATTCATCTCTAAATTGTCCATAGTGTGTGAATGTGTGTGATTGTGCCCTGCCGTGGGTTGTCACCCGGTCCAAAGTGTCCCCTTCCCAGAGTTCCCTCGGGTCGGCTCCAGACTCCCTTGTGACCCTGTGGTATAAATGGACAGATGGATGGACACATTGACTAGAATTAGCTGTGAGACTTCCGAGTGCTTCATAGACCTTCTGGTATATGGATGGATGGTATATGTTATCGATTATTGTAATAAATTGTCACCTTAAGTTTTCCTGAGACATTGCGATATCTTTTAATTACGTTTTTTTATGCACTCACAAACTGACTTGAAGGGGCTGTGTCATTTCGGTATGTCTCCATAAAATAGAGACTTTTAATTGTCGGCGCACTCGGGTGGATAAGGTTGGACGTAACATATATGATGGTATTATATCGGTATCCTGATAAATTTCATCGCAGCAGTACACTTTCCTGAGATCTTGAGGATGTCGTGGTATCTTTATTGCACTAGAAAATAACTACAAACTCACTAGGAGGAGCTTTGACACTTCAGTGCTGAGTTACAGAGCTGGGAGATACGATAAAATCATTTATTATAATCTCGATATTGTAATAAATTATGTCACGAGACATCTTGGTGGTGATGTAGAGAGCTGACGTGATGGTGTCATTAGAGTTCCCTTTGGCCAAACGTGACACCTCGAGTATACAGTATGTTCCTGAAGATCTCTTCGGAAATCGTTTGGTCCGCGTGATGATCCTCTTGATTCGGCTTTGGCGCTGAGATTTTCAGGGAAGTGCGTTTGGCTATATTGATGCGAAGGTGGGGTTTTTGGTGCAAATTAGAAGAAAATACTAATGCGCTATTTTCTAGAACTCTGCCTGCACTGTTTGTGGAGATCCTATTTGGTCACACTTGATCTTGAAGATCCAGCTGCGTGCGTTATGTCGGATTTTCCTTAACAACACGCTAAAGGATATCCCGACTGCCCTGAATTGAGTGTGTAAACTTTTAGCCAAGGCATTTCATCATGCAGCACTGTTCATGCTAACCGATTCCTGGAGCACCAGCAGGAACCAATCCAGATCTTGTCGATCACGTTCGATGATACTTCAGCGCAAATTCAAGCAGCGTTGTTTTTTGAATTTTGCTTTTGCTTCCAAGCACCACTATGTGTTTGAGAGCGGACTGAAGCAGTGCTCGCATGTTTCTGTCGCTCTTACACTTCCAGTTTCAGTACTAATTAATCACATTTAGTGATCAGGCTGCGGGTTTGGATCAGGAGCAGAGAGCTAGAGAAAGAACAGCGTTTGTCCGATATCAGTTGGCATGTTGATAATGTAATTATAATGTCTACTTTGCACTTAAGTATACCTTTTTCACGCCCACAAATGATTTCTTTTTGTTTGATTTGGGTCCACTAGGACCTCTCCAGGAAGGATTTATTTCTGTATTTATTTATTTTAACTCGAGGATCTTGCGTCAGGGGTGTAGTCGAGATTTTGTTTGTGATCTTTTTGAACACGTTTGACGTGAACGATCCTGTGATTCACAGAAAAGTTAGATTTGCATCGGGATGTGTCTGAAGTGACGCTGTCACATATCGTAAGGTCGTTTCTGGTAATGGATCACATTTTATTCATGTGATCACTGGATTTGAGTTGAACCTCTCGAGAAGTAGGTGACGTAACGGATCTAATTTGACTCCACTTGACAACCTGGCACCTTTTCAACCGAGTACACTAACTCAGGGTTTAATTCATTCCTGGAGATCTCACAGTCAGATGATCCCAATGCTTACATTTGATTAGAGGATCTTTAAATCCTTTAACTTTCACCTGTGATGACCAAACCGTAATAATTACGGATGAGTGAAGTTCTATGCCGGGTTGATCATATGTGATGTTCATGATCTTGATTTAGTCGATTAGAAACGTCGAGATCATTGCTGTATGTTGAGTTCTCCAATCTGATTGGTCAGAAGGTGTTGATTTGAGTTTTAGTAACAGCAGCTCGGACAGTAGGCAAGACACAGGTGTTTGTTAATGCGGCTTAACAGATAAAAAAAAAAAAGTTGTTATTTAACAATAAAATGTAGCATCGTGGATGACGAGGAGACATTTGGTAAAAAAAATTTATGGAAGGAGGCGCCAAAGTGGGTGCTTTGTAACAGGCAGAGGTCAAAGCTCATTCCTTCCAGGATTTTGTGATCAAAGAAATGAACGCAAAATCAAGCAAACTCTACAATGTTTGGAGGGGCGTGCAAAATTACTGCAGATTGAGCCAAGGTTAGTCACAACACGCATTCGGCCAAAGCCCTCTTCGATTCACGTGTGCCAAAGATGAGTACAACTAAAAGGTCTCATTTACCAACAAACATCACTGTGGAACAATTTCGCCAATTCAAATGAATTTAGAGAGAGAGAAAAAATGCCGCAAAATCGATCACAAAAAAAAAACCCAACTTGTGAAATCCTGTTTCACAGGAATATAATTACGGTTGCTAGTTGACTAGCTGTAGCTATATTTTCTGTATTATTTAAGATCAACCGAGAAAATGACATGATAGCAGGAACTTGTTTCGTAAACGTCCTGGAACATTAAATGTAACTATAAACTGATTTGTCAGTCTTTAATATATATAAAAAAAAAAAAAAAAAAACAAACAACCTGGAAATGTAAGCAAACTGATATGGTGTATAAGGAATGAACCACTTCAATGCTGTTATTTGAACAACATAAACAAAAGAAAAGAAGGTGCTAATGGTAACTCTGCTTCACAACACACCTCCGTGTCTTTGATTATTTTCCTGTAACAGCACACCTGCAGTTAGGTATACTGTGTGCACGGTTTAAACACGCACTGTTTGGCAGTTCTACAGTATAAAGTCAGGCCTCAGACTGAAACTGTTTCCTGGTTAACATCAGAGCTGAAACTGTGCCGTGATCTATGTCGGAGCAACTTGAAACCGTTGAGGTGTTTCGAAAGCAACACTCGCACCTCTTAGGTTTCACACTTGTCACCTGGAAAGCGTGTCAAATTTATTCTGTAACGTACCTCAGCGTGCCAGACATTTCCTCCGGCATATCCTGCGGTCGGAGGAGGGATGAGAATTTGATGACGCTTGAGAACTTCTAGACCTGACACGCACGCACAAATCACAAGATTCGCAAGGTCTTTCAGTCATCCAGCTCTTTCTGTTCTCTTGTAATAACTTGAGGTGAGACTAGTTACCCCGAGTTAGTAATCGAGATGACTACAATACCTCAGTTTCTTTTTCACCATACTTATACTGAAACCTTGAGCATCAGCTCATCTAGATACCCGTCCGATATTTCATCCCATATTATTTTTTTAAAGCCTTCTGAAAATTTTGGGATTTTTTTTAGGAGTACTTCACTTAATAAATAAAGTAATAAATAAAATATTATATATATGTATGTGTATGTATATGTATGTGTATATATATATATATATATATATATATATATATATATATA
>JAFFST010050094.1:1035-22330 GCA_022414735.1 Noturus placidus | reverse complement strand
TTGTGTGTGTGTGAGTCTGAGTGAGTGAGTATGACATGCGCTAGCAGTGGCTTAATGCTGAACTGGCTGCAGGTCTTTTGATTGAGAGATAAAAACACGTCAAGGCTTTGGATAAAACAGACCGGTTAACATTACAAAGCGACTCCCAAACGATTTACAATTTTGATTTGCTATCAGCATGGACTGGAGTAGTATTTCAAAAAGATTTGATTTCCTGTGATCAAATTGGGACTTGTGTAGCCAGCAGCTCCACCTGTCCATGACTACTGATGAAACTTTGTTGCTGTTCGTTGTGAACAAGCTCATATGACTCAAAGGAAGGAAATTAAGCCTCTCCGAGGAAGTTACTTCATGTACATTGTTATTGCTTTCGATATCGAGTGTGTCTGCTCCCTTTTCCATTCAGCTCCAAGTCTTCACTAGTGTGAGATGCCTGATTTGATGTGAGGCTGCATTAAGAAGTGTAATGCATTCAAAATTGAAAATCTGGTGCAGAAAGCTGTATACTCGACACAGATGGCACAGTGTATTTACTGTATGTCATTTATTTAAGCCCAAAATGGCAGCTTCTGATAAGAGTTTGGGGACAAGTGAGTAGGGAGCTAGTGAAGGAGTAAGCAAGCAAGGCAAGATGGTGATGAGGGAGAAAGCGTGGGAAGAGAATTGGGAATGAGCAAGTAAGGGAACAGGACTGAGCAGTGAGAAAGGAATTATAGGGACTGCGAGGAGGCAAGTAAGAGAATTGGGAGTACTGGTAGTGTCGGGGAATGTTCTCCAGCAAAAATAAAAACTTCTGAGTCTTGAGGTTTATGATGGCAAAAAGAGATCAGACTTTTATTACCGTAGTAACAGACGGCGAGTTGGTCTACAAAGCGACCACCTTGGCACAATCATAGCACGCGTGTGTATATACAATCTTAAACCAATGACTTTGTTGAATTGGGGTTTTTCCATGTTTTCTTCTAATCACATTTCTGTCCTCTCAACACAATTATGTTTTTCTTCGTATGTTCTCTATAACTGAGGCTCGAGCACAGCCAGCTTAATTTTTTAAAAAGTTTCTATAAAAACTGACTTTTTTTTTTTTTAATAGTGATAAAGCTTTTTAAAAGTTAACTCATAAAGCTTGGCAATAATCATGGATACATTGCAAGAAATGATGGACAAATTAATGAGCTAGGAGTGAGAACAAACTGCGAGTGAGAACTGTGTGCTCAGGTATTTTCCCACAACCTGGTGTTGCATGAATTTGTCCTAGTTTCACCTCCATGAATATTCACTTATTTTCTGATAAATAAAATATTCCATGTACTATTACAACACAATCCTGTTTAAATGCTGATTTAACATTGTCACTCTCTCTTCATGAATGAAATATATTTCGAAGTCATTATAAGGCCTTTGATTGATTAAAACCTACCTTATCACTCTGATTAGACCTTATTGATTAGATAATAATCATATTTAAATAATAGTCTGATCAAAGAAATTCTTCTTTGGGAGCGAGCAAGCAATAGAGATGGGACTAGGTGAGACCAAGTGAGGGAAGGAGTCTAGGAAGGCAAAAGTGAGGGAAGGAGTCTAGGAAGGCAAAAGTGAGGGAAGGAGTCTAGGAAGGCAAAAGTGAGGGAAGGGGACCTGGAAGGTGAAAGTGAGGGATGGGGACTGGGAAGTTGAAAGTGAGGGACTGGGTCTGGGAAGTTGAATGTGACTGAAGGGGACTGGGAAGGTGAGAGTGAGGGAAGGGGACTGGGAAGGTGAGAGTGAGGGAAGGAGTCTAGGAAGGGGAAAGTGAGGGAAGGGAATGGGAAAGTGAAAGTGAGCGAAGTGGACAGTGTAGGTGAAATTGAGGGAAGGAGACTGGGAAGTTTCAAGTGAGGGAAGGGGACTGGGACAGACAATGCGATTGAAGGGGACTTTCGTGGAGCAAGCTAGGGAAATGGATTAGGAGGGAACAAGCAATGTAAGGGGACTGGGTGGGTGAAAACAAGGGAAGGGGCCATAATGGTAGGAAAAGTGAGGCAACAAGCCTCTTATGGAAGAACCAAGAGAAGGGACTGGAAGAGAGCAAGCAATGGAGTGTAAGCAATGGAAGGGGTCTAGGAGGGAGATGTTCCACCCTCTGCACCCTCATGGTCACAGGTCACTCCGCAGGTCACAGTAATTCAATGTCTGTACTGAACTTGCGGACCACCCAGCAGTAGTGCTGTGTGTGTGTGTGTGTGTGTGTGTGTGTGTGTATGTGTTGAAGGTGTGACAACCGTCAATCTTTTGTCATTATCTGCTGGTCTGCCTGTTTATTCTTCTCTATCTCTTTATTTCTTTCTCTGTTCTTAGCAATTCTGTCCATCTCTCGCCTCCCTTCTCTGTCTTATAACTGGAAGAGGCTGTCACAGAACACGCTCATGTCTCTCAGCCAGAAATGAGATAGAGCACAAGACTTTACGTCAGTGGAAAAAGACTTGCCTTACAGCTACTGATGATGTGGACCGTGTGTGTGTGTGTGTGAGACACACACACACACACACAATGCACTACCCTGTCATATGGGTCTGTGTTTATTTTTGTTCTGGTTGATTCGATGATGTCATTGCTCGTGAGCAGCTTGTATGAGAGTGTGGGTTTCGTGATGTCTCTGCTCAACACTGACAAAGATGTACCCCTCTGCTTGCCTTGAGACAAAACTGGCACGATTAAGGTCTACTCGCATCAAGACTCTTATCAATAAATACAGATGTTTATAATTGCTGTATTACATACAGTGAAATCCATAGTGGCCATCACTTTCTATTGCAGTCATGTAGCCATACTTGCATTTTAGTACGTATTGGATTACACACTTTGTACTGTTACAATTGTCTGTTGCTTGTGCTGCGCGACTCTGTGACGCTCCAGTAACCAGTCTGACAGCGTGTTAAAAATCGGGAGATTGTCCTTTTATTTGGACTTTTTTTTGGAATGCAGGGCAGTATTCCAGCATGATAACGACCCCAAACTCACCTCCAAGACGACCACTGCTTTGCTAAAGAAGCTGAGGGTGAAGGTGATGGACTGGCCAAGCATGTCTCCAGACCTCAACCCTCAAACGGAAGGTGGAGGAGCACAATGTCTCTAACATCCACCAGCTCTGTGATGTCGTCATGTCGCAAATTGACACTGTTACACAAGCTGTACACTCACTACTTTACATTGTAGCAAAGTGTCATTTCTTCAGTGTTGTCACATGAAAAGATATCATCAAATATTTACAAACATGTGAGGGGTGTGCTCACTTTTGTGAGATACTGTATCTGCTGGTGTGTGGATTGGTTGGTGTGCCATTGCTAAGTGGGCCAAAGCTTCTCTGAGAAGTCTGCGTTGCCATGGACACGGATGTGGGAATGGCTGGTGGCTAGCCATGCAGCTGTGGCTGTTTGGCCCGGTTTCAGGTTTTGGGAGGAAAAAGATGAAGAATTGTGTGTGTGTGTGTGTGTGTGTGTGTGCATGGGCACTGCTGTACTCTGGAGCATCTCCTCTTGATCACATCACTGCTCCATCTCCCTGTTCAGCCACCTTTAGTGTTTCTACATTAGTAACGTTTCTGAATTCTTGAGGCAGTGATCTGATTTCTGAATTGAGAAACAGTGTTGTGAATTCTGGATCAGTGAAGACAAATCTCTGCCTCTAGAATTCAGAATTCTGTCTCAGTTCAGAAGGTGAAATATTTGCCTCTGGATTTTTATTAATCTTATTTTATCATTCAAGAGTCAGAGGCTGCCTCTAGAATTCAGAATTCGGTCTAAGCTTGAAACACTTAGTGGCTTCACTTCAACAAATTCTCCCGACTTTGCTCTAAACTCAGACAGTGCCAGAGTGTTGGGGTCAAAGGGAGGCTCTGGTCTGAAGTTAACCTTTAACAGAATTAACAAGGACTTTGAGCTGTGATCTGGAACCCAAAGCCACTAATCTTTTTTCAGCACAGCCAGCTGCTTAATACACACACACACACACACACACACACACACACACACACACACACACACACACACACACACACAGTGCTCTTTATGGGTCTTTTATTTGGACATGGTGAATGTAGGACACTGATAATCTCTCAAGAATATATACAGTGTGAAATGGTGGTTTATATCAATTCTTTTATTACTTTTAAGTACATGTCACTTACAACATGAGGTTTATAATACAGTAATATGTTATCTGGACTTACATGATTTTTAAAATATGTATATGGAATTGCTACACTAGTGTTTCACTTTATTATTATTTATAAAGCATTTTTGTTATGTTGACTACATAATTGCACAAAATGTCCAGCCGCAATCATGAAACATTATGTACAAAGAACAGAATAAAACGCTTGGGGGCATGATGTTATGAGAAAACAATCAATGGCGTGCTGGTGTGTTAGGTCCGACGTGAAGCAGAGTTACTATTACCACTGCAAAGTTGATTATTTTCCACTAATAGCTACAGTTCTTAATTTAATGACAAGTGACACATCATTTATCCATTTATAGTTACAGTTACGGTTGTGAAACGTCCGCGAAAAAAAAACTTTTATAACAGCTATAAGCGTTCCCTCAAAAGTGCCTGTGGTCTTTTTAGTTTATTTATTTTTTACCAATATCCTTGATATTTGGTAAAATAAAAAAAAAAATAAATAAAAAACAACGCAAGTTTTCATTTTATACCGAAGTTTGAATTTCTACATCCTGAAGACTTTCCTGTGTCAAAAATTGTGGTGTTACCTTAGGGCTACAGCCTTAGGGCTAGCCGATATGACACAAATATCATAGCACGATACCTGCGGACATTTCTACGATGCGTTTTTATAATTTAGCTATCAAACTCTGTGCAAAACACAAAAAAATGACATCACCATGTCAACGATATCTCAGAAAAGAAACATCCCCTCACCATATCAGTGATTTTAGAGATTTTAATAGGTTTTTAATCTGTATTTAAAATACTAATCGCAGTCACCAGTTTTTACCGAACGGCTGATGGCAGCTAAGAACATCACGGGTCTTGCTGTGCGTGCTCTGAAAGAATACACAGCTTCTCCAAATTCCCTTATAAGGTTCTCATACTTAGGCTTATTCTTCACATGCTGTGTGGTGTGTATGGTCAGCACTCACATCACACAGTTTTGCTTTGAAGAGACTGAATGAGCAGCTCTGTACTTGCTGTAATGATTGAAGTTCATTTGAATAAAAACTGTTTTGTAGATCACTGAAACACAAGCATCGGCTGGACGTTATCTTTTTGATGCGGCCCTATTCTGCTTGTTTCGCTACTGTATGATTGCTCTGGCTCGCGTGCCTCAAATAGAGTGGGAAATGCTTATTTTCACAACTTTGAAGGTTTAGCCAGAAATAACAAAAAAGACCTTCCCTTGTTTAACCCAGAGCCTCCTCGACTACCCACCCAAGCACAAAACCCTCATGGGATTTGTAATATGTATTATATATTTGTTTTTATTCTTGTCTTTATTTATCGCGTATCTAGGAACAAGAAACAACAAGGACATAAATATGAGATTAAATGAAATGCGTGTGATTGTCTGTTAAACACTGAGTGTAAACTCTGAGCTCAGTACATCCTTTTTGGATGATTTTCTGTAATTATACAGTTGTAACCAGTCACAGCTCTCCAGCCACCACTCCTCCTACAATTAAATCTGTATATAAGCGAGACGGAGAGCACACAGGACCTCATGTCTCCTTACGCTGCGTTCACACCAGCAAGCAACACGTCCCTAATGTCGCTTGTCTCTTGTGGGCTCTTGAGCTCTGCTGTTGTGGGTGTGTGGCATCCGACCAGCGTGTTTATCTCCAACAAATACGCGTAAGTATATTAGTCGTTCCACTAGTGGTGAAGAAGAACGCCTACAAGCACACGGTTAACAATACAGAAGATTAGCTTATCTTAACAAGTTTAGCTCCGCCCCAAATTGTTGAGAGGAAAAGAGAGGAAAGCTACTATCGGTTTCCGGTCTGCAACCGATGCTATCGTTCATTTCAAATAAATAGAGGAAGCACCTAGAGTTAGGCGAAGCACCTGAAAGACGGTCCCTATATTATGTTTGTTTGAGGCAGCTGAAATTGTTGCTGTGAAACCAGCTAACGTGTAATGTTTGCGATAGCCAGTTATTTGTTAACGACGCTAACGCATTGTAGTGTTATAAACTACCTCCTAATAGGCCACCATGCATCGCCATTCAGCCATGTCCTGTCAGCTAAATGTAGCTTAATGTCACCAATAATTATTCACATGTTCATGCTTTTAATAAATCTTTTTTGGCCTGCCACCATATCAGTGAATTTAAACTAATGCTTGCATTCAGAGTATAAGGGGGGTTTGGGGGGTTGGGCATGTGTGTGCGTGTATTTAGGAGTGCACCTTAGCACTTGTTGTTAGTCATTGTCACACAGTGTTTGATAACTAAAATTCCCCCCCCCCTGTTTTTGCCAGTATCAACCAGAGGAGGATGTCCTCCAGGAGTTTAAAATTTTATTACATTAAAAAAATATATATATATATTATATATATATATAATTTTTTTGGTATCGACTTTAGTATCGTGTACTTATGATATCGGAACCGATTACTATATTTGTGGTATTACGACATCTCTAGTCATGAAGTACATATGGAACTATATGCAGGTTCTAACTGCACCATATGAGCAGTCCCAGTCAGGCTTTTTTTGTTTGTTTGTTTTGTTGCTTGCTGTTGTTACTAAAATTACTGCTTCGTGTTGCACGCGTGCGGAGAACATTAATGTGACTTTGTCGCTCGCAATACTTCGCTGTCTCGAACACTTTGAGAGGTTCAATGAACTCGAGCTAAATTTATTAAACAAGTGTTAAATACTCTGTGTTTGTGCTGCTGAGTGTACTTTGTGTGCTGGTAATTTTAATTTCCAAACATTTAAAATCACTCCAAAGTCCCGTTTTTACCCTCGGGTGGCTGATCCAGGGTGTCCAAGAACAATGTGAAAGAGAGTGTGATTGTAGATTTCTGGAGCAAAACTTCCCCAGAAGGTTGTGCAATATAATTGCTTTCCTCTGGAGCAAAATTGCGAGGCAAAAACTAAGTATAAATATCTGCATGTGTGTATGGTGAGACTGACTCTCCCTCTCCCCTTCTCTAGGAGATAAGGATGGTGGTAAGGTGACCTCAGTGATGGCGACTCCAGGCCAGGGTCCTGATCGGCCGCAGGAAGTCAGCTACACGGACACAAAGGTGATCGGGAACGGTTCATTCGGAGTCGTCTACCAGGCTAAGCTGTGTGAGTCCGGAGAAATGGTGGCCATCAAGAAGGTGCTGCAGGACAAGAGGTTTAAGGTGAGAGTCATAAGGTGGGGAAATGAGGTGGTGTTAATCTCGAGCAGGCTGAAATTTTAAGCAGAGATTAACACTGTCCCTTTTGTAAAGGAACCCAAGTGTGAGTTTGAATAAAGATGTAGATGAGAATGTAATATCTTTTTATAGATGATGATGCGACAGTGGTGACAAGAGTCTGCTGAATTTGATCCACTGTGACTGTGTGTATGTGTGTGTATGTGTGTGTATGTGTGTGTGTGTATGTGTGTGTGTGTGTGTGTGTGTGTGTTCTGATTGGCAGTTTGCCTCATTGTAAGTCCTGCTGAGTTGTGTGGGGATTTTTTACATTTTAGAAAATAACTGCAAAGTAATCTTAGTGGTTAGCACGTCCGCCTCACACCTCCAGGGTCCAGGGTTCGAGTCCCGCCAGGGCCATGTGTGTGTGGAGTTTGCATGTTCTCCCCGTGTGTTGGGGGTTTCCTCCGGGTACTCCGGTTTCCTCCCCCAGTCCAAAGACATGCATGTTAGGCTGATTGGCGTGTCTAAAGTGTCTATAGTGTATGAATGTGTGTGTATGTGATTGTGCACTGCGATGGACTGGCACCCTGTCCAGGGTGTACCCCGCCTTGTGCCCGATGCCTCCTGGGATAGGCTCCAGGTTCCCCGTGACCCTGAAAAGGAGTAAGCGGTTGAAGATGGATGGATGGATGGATGGTAATCTTAAATCAGAACAAGGCTGCTATATAGGTGCATCTCAAAAAATTAGAATATCGTGGAAAAGTTAATCTTTTTCTGTAATTTAATTCAAAAAGTGGAACTTTCATATATTCTACATTCATCACACAAAGTGAAATATTTCAGGCCTTTCTTTGGTTTAATCTCGATGATTACAGTTTACAGCTCATGGAAATCAAAAATCCAATATCTCAAAATATTAGAATAAAGCATTTATAATACAGAAATGTTGACCTGAGAAGAACCCTAATCAGCTAATTAACTCAAACACCTGCAAAGGTTTGCTGAGCCTTTAATCTCTCTGTCTGGTTCAGTACACACAACCACAATAAGGAATGAAACGCCACGGTTGCATGCTGCTATAGGAAAATATTCAATAATAAGGTGGTGTGATGCAGCTGTAACCCCAAAGTTGATTATTTTTTACATGCCGCAAAGTGTTTAATTCCTTTTATACGACAGTAGTTTGGCAACAGATACAACTTTTAAGTGTGTGTGTTTGTTACACTCTTCACCCCCTCTGATCAGAGCTCTTCACGGGTTAAGTGCTTGACACATTACATTCACCAACCAGTCATCACGTCAAGCACCGTCGTCATGGCGACCTATAACGCCAGGCCGTGTTGCAATCGATTTACTCGCTATAATGAAGTGCTCTCAGTCAGATTGCAGAAATTGGTGATGCAGTGAGAGAACGAGGCCATTTCATTAATTCTCTTCTGCTGTTCCATAGACAGACACACTGACCTGCACTTATTACTTATGAGAAAAGAATTGATCTCACGCTGTGTGCATTTCAGGCCTTATTATAGCTCCGACTAGTAAGGAAGCACGTCTTCTCTGAAGGAGATACACAAAGGAGGGAAAAACCCTGCTGGGATGATAGTATCGTGCTGAGTTATCCCTTAGCCAGTGATTGACATTTGATTATTCAGCCTTGGCATATGGCCCGGTGGCAAACATGAACGAAGGGCTCAAGTAGAATAATCTTTCACGGCGCTGCAGTGCCATTACTGCACTGTTGGATGTTCCTTTATTACTCCTAAACTGCTGCATTACAGCTTACCTACTTAAGAAAGTGTCTGACACGTTTTCTTATTATGTCACTGTGGGAGAATAATGTGTGTGTGTGTGTGTATTAGGGATGAAATGGTTACCGCTAAAACTCCCAGACGGTTAGTATTACCGTCTCACATTTAATTATCATTAAAACCATGCGCGATTATCATGATTTATAAAACTCGCAGTAAATACTGTCCACACACCCAGCATGAATCTGACGCAAATCCTAAGTGGCTATATTTTGGATTTTTTTTTAATCGTTTCTTTATTAACATTTTCTAACTCAAACATATACAGCAAATGAACTGAACAAAACAAAACAACCCCCCCTCCCCCCAGTGCCAGACACAGAACATACATAATACAAATTACAAAGCCAGACCACCATAGAAAAGAAGAGAGCAAAAGAAACAACCACAGACAATTAACACATAATACTGTCAGGATCCACGTCCCTAACAAAGAACAGAAAAGGTTGCCAGATTTTGTAAAATTTCCCAGTCGCTCCCTTGACAGTGTACCTAAATCTTTTCCAACTTAAGATGACACTTGACGTCCCTGACCCAATGACTATACACTGGTGGAGCAAGATCCTTCCATCTAAACAATATTAATCTCCTGGCCAGGAGAGTACAGAAGGACATCATGCTGGTCTCATATCGTTTAAAAGGAGAGTTCTCCGGGGTCACCCCAAACAATGCAATAAGAGGAGATGGCTGTACTACACTTTCCAATATCCTAGTAAAGGTATCAGATATAGATTGCCAGAATGTGTACAGCTTCGTACAAGTCCAGAACATGTGCAACAGAGTGGCTGGGGCCTGTCTGCATCGATCACATGTGGGATCATGTGCCAGAATTAATCTTTGAGAGAATCTTTTGGACCAATGGTGAACAATTTTAAATTGGACAACCGCATGTCTGTGACATATGGAGGAGGAGAAAATCCCCTTGATTACTTTGCACCAATCAGTATCAGAAATTGATTCGCCCAGGTCCGTCTCCCATTTACTCTTGAGGAGATCAAGTGACGACAAATCATGCATGCTGAGTAGGTCGTAGCCATTATTGTCTGCTTCCTAGCCAGTTTACATTTAAAAACTGCATGTAATAGAGAATCGGAAGGGCACAATGGGAAGGTGTCCGAATTTAAGGCCACAAAGATTCTAAGCTGCAAATATTTATAAAAATGCGATCTGGGAATGTCATATTTCTGTGTTAGCTGCGCAAACGAGCAAAAAAAGCCCTCAAAATAGAGGTCAGACAGTAAGACAGCTGTTACGTTACTGTAGCTGAGACAAGCTTGGACGAGTGATCCAGGCTGCGCAAAGAAGCGAGAAGCGGAAACAGTGACATGAGCTTTGTCAATGGATCAGGCAAACGGGTAAACAAGGGCGTGGGCAAAATCGTAGTCGAGAAACGGGTACAATCCTCAACCAATATAACAATCCTATAGAGATACGGCTTTGCATACGACAGCGACTGATCTGCTGAGCCTTTACTTCGTGCCGCGTTGTTGTTAACGAGGTCCTTTATAACCTTGGGCGGCGCGCAGGTGTTTTCACTCAGTATTCCGGCGAACTTGAGCGAGGGGGTTGCTAGGATCTGTAGTCCGCACCGTGGCCTTAGCGACACTCGCAGTATAATCCGGATAGATAGCAATTGTCTCACCGTTATGCCGGAGCGGAGCTCGAGCGCGTGCCCGACTCAGTACCTCAACACAGTCCTGATAGTAGTGGAGTTTGGCTATGATGGCGCGCGGTTTCCCATCTTTCCTCACAGGACCCAGGCTTCTATAAGAGCGGTCCACAAGCACATCTCTATCTAGCTGTAGTGTTTCTCTCCATAGCAACGAGATATTTTGTGGAACTGGATCCATTCGTTTCCACCACCCCCAGAGTTATGATATTACATCTCCTCAGTCTGCCCTCCATATCTTCACATTTATTCCTGAGTCAATTCATCTCCACTGCCAGGTCCTTCACCGTATTCTGTAGAACTGCCACTTCGTCTGAACAGGTCGTTAGCCCACCTTCCACCTCTATGATGGTGATTTTCTCCTGGTCGATTTCCGAGCGCATAGCGGCCATATTGTTTTGTATCTCTGCTTTCACCGCTTGCAACTCGCTTTTAAGAAAGTCGAAACTTTCCACAAGTGCGCTTCTCAATTCCGTCTTTATCACCGAAGCAATTTCGGCCCTTAGCGAAAGCAGGATATCAGCCTTCAAGGATTCAGCGTCCAACTCCTGGCTGTTCGGCCGAGGTGGGGGCTCCGAGCCCGGTGAGGCAGGGGAACTCGCGGCTGAAGCGTTGCTGGGTCTAGACTTGGCCGAGTCTGTAAATTTATATTTCCGCAAGTTGGCCGCCATTTTTCCACAAATAAACACGCAATCAGATTATGAAAGTATGTTAGAAACCGGGTTTGTTAGTATTCAACTCTGAAAAACGCTTATTAATTTAAAAAAAACAGAAGTTCGACGGAAGCTCAAACCAAACCAACCTACTCCATGTCCCGCATCGACAGCGCCCCCCTCTATATTTTGGATTTTATAAAAATGCTGAGAGAAACTTAATACAAGATGGAAAGTTGCTGCGAAAGGGGGCTGTGTGCCCCTGCCCTTTTTCTAAATTATATAAAAGTGTTCCTCTCAGCATTAATTAATGAGTATATTATGTAAAAAGCATTTGAATTCAAATTCACGAGAGCGTGCACAAAACCGTAGCAAACCACAAGGAAGTTGGAGAATTTTCCTATTTATTTATCTGACTCAAGTCTTGTCACGATGCAGTCGTGATGAGTCTCGCTGAAACTGCTAGCTCTTCTGCTAACCTGTTTGTAATATTAGCAGCATTTTTTATGCTTATTGTGGGTAGTTTTCAAATTGATTGAGAGGGAATGTGTTGGTAAGTGCTATCTACTCAAGTTCGTTACATTTCCAGACATGAAAGTAACCCTGTTATATTATATGTATGTTATATAGTCAGTAAGGACACGATGCCAAACAGAAAATGAAAGAAAAAGCCGAAGAAGGAGGTATCGAAAGGGACATCTTAAATCTTTGAAACTAAAAAGCCAGATCAGCAAGCAGTGCTGCAGTTTTATGGAAATCAGAGTGCTGCTTCCAAGTGTGAGTTTAATTGTGAAATTAATAGTTTTACTGACTTTACAGTAAGTGGGGGTGTGTCACTACTGTACATTTGTCGATCTTTTAAAAATTATTTGGCTTAATCTCTCCACTAAAAGTTGCCGTTTTGTTGTAATTATTTCTATAAATGTAAAAATAAAATACCATTAGGTTATATTAGTAGTGTCATTCTCATAGTCATTATTGTGACCACACACAGTCTGTTTACATTTACATTTATTCATTTAGCAGACGCTTTTATCCAAAGCGACTTACAAGTGCACACTCGCACACCAATGGTAGCAGAGCTTCCATCGGGAGCAACTTAGGGTTCAGTGTCTTGCCCAAGGACACTTCGGCATGGGATCACCCGGGCCGGGATTCGAACCACCAACCCCACGGTTAGTGGATTAGTGGACAACCCGCTCTACCCACTGAGCCACAGCCGCCCTGTTTAGTGTCTACCAGCGTGATAAGAATATGTAGTTAATATAAACTTAAAGTAGCCTTCTTATTTTTATTTATGTATTTATTTTTAATACATTTCAGCTCCTGTCCATGAGGAACTCACTTCATGTTCCTGGATCATTATTGTTCTTAATCAAAAACACAACAAAACAGTACGATGACTAACTTATATTAAACCAAATCTTCCACCATCGTGTTGTCAGTCAGCTCGCCTCACTCTTATCATGTGATCAATGAAATCTGACTCCTGCTGATCTGCGCTGTGACTCTGACTTGGACGCGTTCAGTTTTTAATTGTAGTTTCCGTTCTCTAACTGAACTAAATGACTTTTATTTCAATAAAAAGGTAAAATGACGATGGGGGCGGTTCCACGGTGGGCAAGTGACGTTATCGGTGTGCTGCCCCAACACCGGTAACACCGACTATCGCAGCAAGCTTAGTGACAACCATCCATCACTTTATAGTCAAATATTAAACTTGTTTAAATGATTTCAGTGTGTGTATCGGTACTTTTTGTTCATTCTGCTGTGTAATGTTTTGTTTTAATCGCTGCTAATTCTACTTCTGCAGTATCTTATTTTGAATAGTGTGGAAGAGAAAATGTAAAGTATAACATTTTTATCTTTCATTTTTCATGATTTTTTTATTATATTGCGTATAATATGCGTAATCCAGAGCAAAATAAAAATATGATGAGCGTATTTTTTCCAGTTTGGCCGGCACCAAAATTTCTAGTAGAAACTATGCTATAATGTCATATATCATTATATGTTAGCTTGCTAGCTACGATATTTAGTGTTCATTAGCTACAAAGTACTGGTTAATGGGGGTTCTTGTGGTTAGTCCTGCACTATTTTGTAAGGAAAGAAGCAATAAGAGAAATGAGAGAAAAATGTATAGGAACGATTGGTCGGGGAAATGCAGGTTGTGAGGGTTTTCTGTTCTGCAAAGAGAACTGGAGGTCTAGTGTAAAAACATGTAGCTGTTTTTATAATGTGTGTCACCATCCACCATGCATTTTTGTTTTTATTTTTAGCTTGGGGATAATGGATATAAAGGTGCGTTGAACGCACATGAAAGCCTTCAGAAAGTCAGTTACGCTGAGCTCAGAGTTTCCGAGTTGGTGGCGTGTTAGTAAGAAAACATGGCGGAATCAGGGGATGCAACATCTGTAGTTAGAAGAAATTATTGTGTGAAGTATATGTATATAGTTTAGTGTGTGTGTATATATAGCAAGTTTTAGACATACAAGCAAACACGTTTTTTTGTCAGGTTTTTTATATTTACAGTAAAACAAGCCAATTTCCTGCACAAAATACAATAGCATTGTACAATTATGCTAAAATGTGTAACGTTAAAGGTTACAGTGCCAACATAAATTGATTAAAAACAGAAAAAAGCTAAACACCTGTTTGTTTTTCATTTTCTCAAAGTAGAGTTAGAAAACCTTGCTATTTTTTGTAGTTAATTAAGAGAAGGTACACCGCCGTCTTAATCTGACCAAAGAGACTTGAACGCACCTGATGTTGTAATTAAGACTTCCCAACTTGTAAATACAAACTTCCCAGGAGGATTTGAATGCACCGTGATATGAGGCATATATTTTGCCCTCAGCCTCCTACGCAAATAGCAGGATGATTGAACTGGATTCAGGGATCTGCTGCACATGATGATTGATTTCCTCTAAGGCTCTCATTGGCTGTTTCACAGTGCTGTTCTTGCTAATAGTCACAGAGGATTTTACTCTATACGATTCATCGCCGAGCATATCAAGCATGCTTGAAAGCATCAGAGCATCTGCGACAGCTTGCAGCCACATCCTGAAACCAGAAAACCGCTCATACTGCTCGAGGTTGCCGTGGGAACGTGCAGAGAGTTGTCTGTGGGCAGGGGGTTATCATGGATCCCCAAAAATTAGTCTGTAACAGGGAAAGTGACGGTGGCCAGCTTTTTCCACACAATGTGTAGGCTCCTAAAGTCAAATCCCATTAAAAACACCAAACCCCCCCCCCGCCAACTATCTCCCTGAGCTTTCAAAGCTCGAAGGTGTTTGTGTTTTTAAGCCCACCTTATCCCATTAAAAAATAAAATAAATGCATTTGTGACTGTTCTGAGCATCCCACGCTGTGCAGCTGCAGCAAGGCTGCTGGGGAACGTGCGATATTTCTGGTTCTGATGATTCCAACAGGATTTATTTTAATACGCCGCCTCTACAGTTCCCTCACTTCCCTTAGCACCGTGAATGAGACATTCATTCTCTCTCTCGGTCATTGTGTGGGTGGTGTGCCAATTACAGCCTCTGTTTCAGGAAGCATTGCTCAGAGAGATTGTGTGTGTGAGAATTGAACCTTTGCCTGGGGCTTAGACCTGTGCGTCGTTTCTATTTCCATCCTCGTCTCATCACATTCGGGCCGAGAAATGGACGTGATGATTGACAGCAACTCCGCTAAACATCTGTGTATACAGCTATGCCAAGGGCTTTATCACACCGCTGCTCTTTATCTTGTATTTTACCTTTTATATTGACGTAACCATTAATGACACATTTGTTGTTGTTTTCTTCTCGGAAATTTGTGCAAGAAGATTTAGGAATGTTAAAGCATAATAAAGTAGGAAATGAATGCTTGCAGCTGCTTTCAATCAGACTTTGTGATCATTTAAAAAAAAAAAAAATCAATGATCCACAATATCTTAGAAAAATATCATTACACTCATTATGTTATCACTCTCTTTCCCAGCCCTTTTGTGCACTCTAAGTGTGGTGAAGTTCATATTATCTGTGCTGATGCTGTGGATTTGTTTCTCTCTTGTACTCTGCAGAACCGTGAGCTGCAGATCATGAGGAAGCTCGACCACTGCAACATCGTCCGCCTCCGGTACTTCTTCTACTCCAGCGGGGAAAAGGTGACCGTCTCTGTCCATATACATACTTGTACTTATTGCTGCAAAGCCTCTCCATAAGGCACGAACACACCCCTTTTATCCCAGTTACTCTGTTTTTACTTGTGAATGTAGGACTATTGGGGAAATTAATTCCACAGAGTGTCCAAGTTGAATGTATTGTATGGCAAAAATGGCGGTTTGATTCCTTTAAATCATAATTGTTGACTTTGAGGTAAGAAGGTCACACCTCCTTCAGACTGACAGGCACAGAGAGGAGGACACACCTCCTTCTCTAAGAAAGACAGGCACAGAGAGGAGACCATACCTCCTTAAGTGAGACGACCGGTTCAGAAAAGAGGACACGCCTCCTTGAGTGAGACTGGCAGGTTCAGCAAGTCTTGGTAGCATTGTGTGTGGTTGGGACAGAATTGTTTGGTGGCAGCAGGATTCACGTCGAGTTTACTTGTGGTTGGTCCTTCTTGCACCGCAATCATCTGTGAGTTACTCTCATTGACAGCCACATCTTTGTGTTTGTGTTCTGTGCTGATTTGATGTAGTTCTGCATGGGAGCATCATCAGAACACGCACAGTGTAGAGGGATCCGTGCTGACCGGGTTCAGGACCTAGTGTAAAAACCATGCTGCGCTTTTATACAACAAAAGCGTTTCACAGCACCAAAAAGGTCTGGAACCTGGAACCGTGACATTTACATTTGCATTTATTCACTTAGCAGACGCTTTTATCCAAAGCGACTTACAAATGAGAGATACACCTCTGTGCTGTGGTTTGTCATTGGATGATGAAATGTGTTGTCAGAGCAATAGAACCCTGATCTTAAACAGCTGAAAATGCAGAATGAGGTGAAATTGTGAAGCAGCTGGAGAGGACCCTCTGTCCTCCTGTCTCACACCTGTCCCTTCTCCTCTCTTTCCCTTCGTTTCTCCACCTCGCCTCTTGTTACGTGAGTACATTGATGAGATTGAGAAGTTGGTGTGTCTGTGTATGTCGTGGTGATCTCGCTCACCTCACATGTGTTCCAGCTCTCACACCAAACTGTGGCCAAGCTGCTGTTTGACTCGGAATTCAGGATGTTTTTATTATTTATTTATTGTTTATACATGCTTCTGAAACAGAAAATACAAAATGCTTTTTAAAGGTGTAAAAATAAATGAATAAAGTGTATATGTAATGGTCCTCCAGCGCTGTCTTCAGGTGTACACTGGTATAAATATAGATGATCATTTAAAAGTACATTTTAAATATTTTATTTAAAATAAGAAGACAAGGAAGAACTATAATTTAAGCGAATTAAAAAAAATACAATACAGCCACAAAATTCCATTACTTATTAATCAGTCCATTACACAATCATTTTCTTTTTTCCTTTCCCTCATTCCCTTCCTCCCATCCTTCCTCCCATCCTTCCTTCCTTCCTTCCTTCCTTCCTTCCTTCCTTCCTTTCGTTCTTTTTCTTTCTTTCTCTCCTTTCAATCCTTTCTTTCTCTCCCTTCCTTCCTTTCTTTCTTTTTCTCCATTCCTTCCTTCCTTTCTTTCTTTTTCATTCTTTCTCTCTTTTCCATCCTTTGTTTTCTCTCTCCCTTCCTTCCTTCTTTCATTCCTTCCTTTCTTTCTTTTTCTTTCTTTCTCTCCTTTCCATCCTTTCTTTTCCTTTCTTTCTCTCCCTTCCTTCCTTCCTTTCTTTCTTATTCTTTCTCTCTTTTCCATCCTTTCTTTTCCTTCCTTTCTTTCTTTTCTTTCTTTCTCTCTCCCTTCCTTCCTTTTTCTTTTTCTCCCTTCCTTCCTTCCTTCCTTTCTTTCTTTTCCTTCCTTCCTTCCTTCCTTCCTTCCTTCCTTTCTTTCTTTCTTTCTTTTTCATTCTTTCTCTCCTTTCCATCCTTTCTTTTTCTTCCTTTCTTTTCTTTCTTTCTCTCCTTTCCATCCTTTCTTTTCCTTCCTTTCTTTCTTTCTTTCTTTCTAAAATGTACTTAAATCCACTGGGTGGAGAATGGTGAGTTGGGAACTCACCCTCTCTCATCCTTCCTCGCCTCTCTTTTTAGTTCTTTCTCAATCACTCCCTATCTGAATTTCCCCACATCATCCTTTAACTCAAGCTGCCTGTAGTTTTAGTTAAACAGCAATTCAGTGATGATAGGATTGTCAATTTGCTGACATTACACATCATTCATGTAGTTGGTGAATTCTGCTGAGCACAGTTTTTTCTCGGTCTCTCTCTCTCTCTCTCACACGCTGTCTCCCTTTCTCACTCGCGCACACACACATACACACACAACTCTTTTCACTGCTGGTTCAGCCTGCACTATATGTGTGCCAAAAAACACCCGACTCCAGAGAGCGAGAGACTTTTAGAAGTATTTCATGTGGGTTGACTTACCAACCGCATTTATTCTTGCTTCGGCACATTCTTGCACGCATCCTTGCATGGTATGTGTACACGGGTTTCTTGATTATTCCGTAAAGGCATCTCAGCGTGAAGAATTGTGAAATTCTCAAGAGATCAAAAGGCTGGCAAAGTCAGTATACTTCAAATATTGAAAAAGCTGTTATCAGTTACGTGTCATGTAAATGTCACAGGGGGACATAAGGAATAACAATCAGATTTTGCTTGAATAATAAATCAAACGTAGTTTAGGAAACGTTTGTGCAAACTCTGGAGTCAAAGTCCAACAACGCAATGCAGCTATTCGACCGAGTTGTGCAGAGTTGTGCTCGGCTACTTTGCGATCCGTTAGCATGAAAGTTGAAGCTTTGGAAGCTGATCTATTTGAGCAGAGTATACAGATGAGGATGTAAGAGAGCTGGACAGACTAAAGTGCTGCTGCATCGCCCTCGTTAGAAAAAGATGAAACGCGGGCTAATGCTGTGTTCAAGTGGGAGCTGGGAAGTTTCACAGTTTACGACTTCCCAATAGGAGCGGTTCTCCAGCTCATAATTCCAGCTTGGATCATCTGAGTTTTTGTGGAACTCTGAGTTGCGTTTCCATGACGGCATTTCAACAGGGATGTGCTCATTGCGAGAAGTATGAAAGAACAGGAAATAACAGCATGATTTACGGTTTTTAAGCATGATACTTTGTTAATCTTAAATCAATGTCTGCAAGATTTTTGACCAAACTGCTCTTTAATGTACTTTTGAAGCGCTACTAACAGTGAATGTCACATCCACTTTAAAAAGAAATGAATTGCAATCCCAACAACACTTTAATTTTTATAGACTGCTTATAGCGAGCATTCATTTCATTTCCGTCTTCAGGCGGCCGAGTTCGCCTGAACACTAACGTTGGAAGTAGGAAGTTCTGCGTCTGAAAATTCCCAGTTATGAATGCAGCTTTAATCCCACTGGCACGGCTATCAGCATGTAGTCGCACTACTTTGTTTTTTTTTTTAAACACCAACACCCCAGAGTTGAATCTGTTCTGTACTGAGGAGCGAGCTAAAATTCCTCCAAGCAGACGTCCAGGATTGATCAACAGTTACCGCAAACGTTTAGCTACAGTTATTGTTGCACAAGGGGGTCACACCAGATACTGAATGCAAAGGTTCATATACTTTTGCCACTCGCAGATATGTAATATTGGATTAATTTCTTCAACAAATGAAAGACCAAGTATAATTATTTTTGTCTTTATTGTTTAATGGGGTTCTCGTTATCTACTTGTGAATATCTGATGATGTTTTAGCTGATATTTATGCAGAAAGTCAATTCTGCATAAATATGTGCACACACACACACACACACAAACAACTTTTCCACGCCATTTTATGTTGTGTGATATGAAAGACATAAGTCAGCTTCTATGTTTGTCATATCCCCAACCCTCTGTCTCTTCTCTCATAACACATCATGACCACATCACACGAGCCAGTCAGGCTGTGCCCAGACCTAGCGGGAGCTCCTTTGTAGCCAATCAAATGGGAGCTCTGCTGATCAGTTGTTAATTGAGGAAGTGTTGCTGTAGTGACTCACAGGCAGAGCTAATTTTAGCTGTTGAGCCGTGTCAGGAGGGCGGCGTGGGCCCGAGCCCACCTCCATTCATTTGTCAGTAGCTACATTTACATCGTAAAATGATACAACTGATGGCTCATTCAAAATATAAACAGTCCTGGGCTGCGTTAGTTCACATGAGGGTGGATTAAAAAATAAATAAATACAAATTACTTTCACTGGTGGAAATCTCTGATAGCTTGTGAAGGTGTGGGTTTGTGCCACAGCATGATGACCAACATGGTGGCAGGAAAAACACAATGCTTAATGAGGAAGGTGTTTTTAGGTTCTGTACCTTCTGAAAAACCTCAACGGCCAGTGTTATGCTTTTAAAATGAGAAAACCGTGAAAAGTAAGCATATTGTATGCATACAGTTTATAAGGAGACATTTTAAATGTGTCTGTGTGTGATTATTGAGTGTTAGAGTCTGTGATGAGTTCTGTGTTTGTGTGTGTGTGAGAGAGACAGAGCTGTATCCTGCCTGCTGTATCCAGGACATTACATAAACAAATGTGTACACACACACACACACACACACACACACATGTATGCAATGTTGTTCACATTTTGTATATTTCAAATAAAGTACAGTGAGATGCAAAAGTTTGTGCATCCCGGTCAAAATTTCTGTTGGTGTGAATAGATAGGCGAGTAAAAGATGACCTGATTTCCATAAGGTATAAACTTGGTGATGTAGCACTTCTTTCATATTTTTAAGCAATATGACATTTTTTTTATTTCCATCTTTTACAGTTTTAAAAGATTAATGACATTAATGCCTAAAGGTCCCAGAGCATGTGTTTGGGCACCCTACATGGTCAATATTTGGTAATACCACCTTTGCCAAGTATCACAGCTTGTAAATGATTTTGGTAGCAAGCTAAGAGGTCTTGTTTCAGGGATTTTCACCCATTCTTCTTCACAAAGGGATTCTAGTTCTGTGAGCCCGTTCTTTGGCTGTCTTGCTCTTTTCAGGTCTGTCCACAGATTTTCGATGATGTTTAGGTCGGGGGACTGTGAAGGCCATGCCAGAACCTTCATTTTGCTCCTTTTGCAGTAGTTCATCGTGAATTTTTCTGTGAGATTCGAATCATTATCCTGTTGTAAAAGCATTCCTCTTTTCGTCTTCAGCTTGATTACAGATGGTGTGGTGTTTGCTTCCAGAATTTGCTGGCATTTTAATTGTATTTAAATGCATTCTTCAAAGCATGATCGAGCCCCTCGAACCCCCCCCCCCCCCCCCCCCCATAGAGAGGTGTTCTTTTCATGAAACTCTGCACATATCTCACAAAAGTGAGTACACCCCTCACATTTTTGTAAATATTTGATTATATCTTTTGATGTGACAACAAGTAGTAAAGTACTGAGTGTACAGCTTGTGTAACAGTGTAAATTTGATGTCATTTTCTCATGTTGCTCTACATAAAGATGGCCTAGGCTATAAGAAGATTGCCAAAACCCTGACACTGAGCTGCAGCATGGTGGCCAAGACCATACAGAGGTTTAACAGGATAGGTTCCAGTCAGAACAGACCTCGCCATGGTCGACCAAAGAAGTTGAGTGCACGTGCACAGAGTCATATCCAGAGGTCGTGTTTGGGAAATAGACGTATGAGTGCTGCCAGCATTGCTGCAGAGGTTGAAGGGGTGGGGGGTCAGCCTGTCAGTGCTCAGACCATATGCCACACAC
>JAFFST010050092.1:350845-361898 GCA_022414735.1 Noturus placidus | reverse complement strand
CACTCAACTTCTTTGGTTGACCATGGCGAGGCCTTTTCTGAGTGGAACCTGTCCTGTTAAACCGCTGTATGGTCTTGGCCACCGTGCTGCAGCTCAGTGTCAGGGTCTCTGCAATCTTCTCATAGCCTAGGCCATACTTTATGTAGGGCAACAATTCTTTTTTTCAGATCTTCAGAGAGATCTTTGCCATGAGGAGCCAGGGACCAGTATGAGGGAGTGTGAGAGCGATGACACCAAATTTAATACACCTGCTCCCCATTCACACCTGAGACGTTGTAACACTAACAAGTCACATGACACCGGGGAGGGAGAATGGTTAATTGGGCCCAATTTGGACATTTTCACTTAGGGGTGTACTCCCTTTAGTTGCCAGAGGTTTAGACATTAATGTCTGTGTGTTGAGTTATTTTGAGGGGACAGTAAATTTACACTGTTACACAAGCTGTACACTCACTACTTTACATTGTAGCAAAGTGTCATTTCTTCAGTGTCACATGAAAAGATATCATCAAATATTTACAAAAATGTGAGGGGTGAACTCACTTTTGAGAGATACTGTGTGTATATATATATATTTTTTTTTTTTTTTATTGGCAAAGATGTGATTATTTTATTTATTTATTTTTTACAAAAAGCATCCTTCACCGGCTTTAAAACAAACAAAAAAAAAGAGCCAAATAAGGGACAAAATGTACTTACTACTGATGCTGATACGCTGTGGGCTCTGTGTCATCGTTTTCCTGCTCATCTCCTCCTGCATCCTCTTTTCTCTTCATCGCTGTGGTTGTCGGATCATTTTCATGCCACTCTTCATCTCTTTGTGTCAATTCTCCAGGTCTCTCTCCAGCTTCCTCTAACTGACTGAACACTGTAAGACAAATACAAAGCATTACAGGACAGATTTATAAAATAAATAAATAAATAAATAAATAAATAAATAAAAACTCATACATGAAATCCCCGATGCAAATGCATCAACTGTACATTTTTATTTTTTTGCAATAAAGCAAGAGTATTTAGTTTTTTGCACTGTGATGTCATTACATAATGCAAAAAGTCAGTTTGATGTAGAAGTGCTGCAGGCCCAGCAATTCTAAAATAATTTGTTTAATGCACATAATGTATGCATGTATTATGCATATAAAGTGAAGTGAATAGAAATATTCGTACTGATATGCCCATTTCGCTACATGTTTTTTATGCCACTGAGATGAAGTGACAAAACCAAATTGTAACAATCACATCAAACTAACTAATACAACAGAACTGCCGAAATAGATGCCGAGACACAATAAAGTCACCTTTGTCTGGGATTCCACCAGCGTCCTGGTCCTCACTAACTGCTGTTAGTGTCTCAGTGCATGTAGCAGGCTGATATAAGTCTTCCATCTCCATCCCTTCACTAAGAGCTGGCGGTTTGGCAGCAGATTGAGCCTCCTGTTCAGTGCAGGGTGGACGAGGCTCAGCATTAGGTGGATCTCCATCAGCTTCTGCCTCCTGGTCTTTTCCTCCTAAAATAACCATGTCACTGCAGGTTCCAGGATCGGACATACTCACACCTCTGTCAGTCGTGAAGTGTGTGTGGGAAAGACCTTCAAAAAGGTGTTTAGTTTGTGGGTCACTATCGCCCTCAGGCAGAAGCTTGGGCCATTAAGGTAATGTTTCTGGGAAGGTGCAAAACTGAATCCTGAAGACAGATGAAGGATGTAATCAGAGAACGGTACACACATGGACTTGGAATAGGTCAAGCAGTAACTGACCAGTTGAAAGGACAATTTCCATAGTAAAGGATACAGATACTAAAACCACTGGAAAATCTAAATGACTAAAACAGAAATTTTCATGTCTGAAAAATATCTAACCTTACTCTTAAATGCTGTTAATGTAAGTTAGAAGCTGAACTACTATAAATTTCCCTACCAGCAATCAGGACATGATAATTACAAGAAATGAAAGTATTTGCAGTTAAAAGCAAAAGTTTGAGTCCAAAAACAAACAGTCTGGGGCGGCTGTGGCTCAGTCGGTAGAGCGGGTTGTCCACTAATCCACTAATCGTAGGGTTGGCGGTTCAAAACCCGGCCCGGATGACACCACATGCCGAAGTGTCCTTGGGCAAGACACTGAACCCTAAGTTGCCCCCGATGGCAAGCTAGCACCTTGCATGGCAGCTCTGCTACCATTGGTGTGTGAGTGTGAATGAGACACAATGTAAAGCGCTTTGGATAAAAGCGCTATATAAGTGCGCCATTTACCATTTATCTACAAAAAAAAATAAGTAAATAAATAAAATTAAATTCCAAGACCTTCAAAATAAAACTGTATATCCTGGAACACGACTCAACACATCAGCAGAACAATAACGAAGAAGTTTGACCAGCTCAGTCTCCAGGTCTGATCTGAAGTGTCAGGTCTGATCACAGAGATGTCAGGAAGAATAACGTGGTGAATATTAATGACATCTAAGAGGATCCAAGGAGATTGAACACAGCTATGAGGCCAAAGGGAAGGCGTATGGACTTTTCGAGAACATCACAATCAGAGAGAAATGGAAATCTCCAACTGGTAGTTTTAATCAATTAAAATGATTTGAATTGTGCATCTGCTCTATGGGTATGCCCTTTTACAATCAGCTGAATATTATAATCCCTTAAAACACCTGCTGGAAACAAACATGAACTCCATACACAGAAAACTGACGTATACTAACATGCACAGCTGGTATAGAGTTGTCTTGATGCTAGACGGTCCCTAAGCACATCTGTGGAAATTAAGGGACCGTCTCTAAAGTTGATATCAACGACATTGAGATCCACTTCTCTAACTTCAATAGCATTTAAAGGGAATGAATTACAGACATAAAACCAACCGTATAGTGTTCATTAAGGTGCAGTTATGATGCACACCTTTTAGATTTTGTATCAAATAAACTATTAAATCATATGTAAATTTGACACGAATTTCACTACCAAATGGGCCCCATACACAACATATACCATGGTTTAAAGCTCAGATAAAGAAACAATACATTTCGCATCACCTGTCAGGAAATTGCTCGTGTCTTGATTTCCTCCTACCAGTCATTTAAATACATAAACGCAGCGCTTCCCTCAATAAAACTTCAACTGAAGTCAGTAATAATCCAAACTCACGCTGCGTGTTTACACACACAGGACGCCGCCATTATCAGAAATAAAAGCTTTGTTCAGATCTCGCGAGATTTCCGTTATTTGAAAGAGCTGCACTACTCGACTAGTCCACAAGAGGGCCACAAATATAGAATAAACCGGAAACAACCAGTTAAGTGTACTAAACGGTTCATTAAATCAAAACGAACAACGAAAAAGGTGCACTCGTTTTTCTAATATAACACTCACTTATATTCGCAATGAAAGTATAGAAAATGAAATCCCATTACAAGTAGCTGACCGAATTAATCATCTTATAAGACTAGTTACACATTTGGTGTACTTGAGTTGAATAACTCTTAATACTTACATAATTTCTTATATACTTTTTTTTTGGTCCTTTTTTCCTGCAAAAAGGACATTCCATCTAAAGTGCTCCAATAATTGCGAAGTTGGTTGCTCAACCATTTTTAATTTTTCTAATTTGTTTTGAGTGATTACCAAAACCAACATGTTTTATTTATTTATTTATTTGTTTGTTTGTTTATTTATTTTACATGGTTTAACTACAACGGTTTCCTCCCCCAGTCCAAAGACATGCATGTTAGGCTGATTGGCGTGTCTAAAGTGTCCGTAGTGTGAGTGTGTATGTGATTGTGCCCTGTGATGGACTGGCACCCTGTCCAGGGTGTACCCCGCCTTGTGCCCGATGCTCCCTGGGATAGGCTCCAGGTTCCCCCATGACCCTGATAAAGGAGTAAACGGTTGAAGATGGATGGATGGATAACTACAACGGCCATCTTTGTGTCATGGCACACAACAAAGCTGTGGTGTTGTTTCTCCTGTGATAAAAGCAGTAAATGACTTCTGAGCTGTAGTCGCTTACTGCTTTTATCACAGGAGAAACACCACCACAGCTCTGTTTATGACACTGTTCATTTGTAAAACACCCAACTGAACACTGTACCTCCATATGTGAATAAAATCTATTCACACAGACCAACTCTACACCTGTACCAACATGATGGATCAGGCTGGTTCTTCAAATCTGGCTCTTGAGGTCCACTGTCCTGCAGCATTTACATCCAATCTCAAAATCATGATGTTGATGATGTTGAAAAATGTTTTTGCAGCAGAATGCTACTATAGAGGACATATTACTGTGAACATTTGAGTTTCGTGTCTGGTCCCCCACCAGAGAACCTGAAAATGAGGGGAATCTTTTTTTACTTGTACTTTCTCACCCACATGAAAAAAAAATAAAAAATAACAGAAGTCTCAAACCTGAAATGTTCGGCCTGCACACTATACTTACCTAGGTACCCCCTAAAAATATTAAGACTGAGACCCAAACCCTTTCGATCATAAAATGACACTAAAAGTGGAACTGTGAGCAATCTTGAGCATTACATTTAGACTTAAGTTCCAAGTCTAAGGAACACAAATGTGCAAATTGGATATACAGTATATTTATATGTACCTTGTAATGTGCTATAGAGAACAACTTTTGTTCCAAGGAGCTAGGCCCATCCTGAGCAGAGATATTGAGGTTTCCGTAAACAGTTGTATAATAAAAATTTGTTGTGTGCCATGAAACAAAGATGTCCATCGTAATTAAAAAACAAAAACAAACAAACAAACAAAACCCTTGAAATGGAATGACCCAAAGATGAGTTATAAAATACCATGTAGTATGTGATAAGTTTTATATCAAAATATACCAAAATACTGCTTAAAATATTTTATACAGTCCTCTCTAAAAGTATTGGAACCGTTTATTTGTTTTTACTATATACTGAAGACATTTGGGCTCGAAAGCTAATTGTGAATCTGAGACAATAGAGCAGAATTTCAGCTTTTATTTCCTGATATTTACACCTAGATATATATATTTATTTATATATTATATTTATTCATTTAGCAGACGCTTTTATCCAAAGCGACTTACTAATGAGAGCACACACACACACCAATGGTAGCAGAGCTGCATGCAAGGTGCTAGCTTGCCATTGGGGGCAACTTAGGGTTCAGTGTCTTACCCAAGGACACTTCGGCATGGGCTCACCCGGGCCGGGATTCAAACCACCCACGATTAGTGGATTAGTGGACAACCCGCTCTACCGACTGAGCCACAACCGCCCTAGGTGTTAAACAACTTAGAACATGGCACCTTTTGTTTTAACCCACTGATTTTTCAAGTGATGAAAAATAATGGAACATGTAATTGACAGGTGTTTCTTGTTGCCCAGGTGTGCCGTGTTAGATTGTTTGAACAATTTATAGCTCTGCATGTCTTCACTTGGTTTGAGCCCTGTGAGTCACATGTGAAGATTGCATTTGTTGTTAAAAAGGATAAACTAACATGAACTACACCATAACAAATTCCTTGTATGTGCTAAAAACAGTACTTGGCAATAAAACCCTTTTCTGATTCTGATTTCTGATGAAGACCAGTGTTGTCTATGGGAGAAAAGCAAGCCATTCTGAAGATGGGGAAAAAAGAGAAAATTGATCAGAGCACAGTCAATATAGCAGTTTGTCCTGAAAAAGAAAGAAACCACCGGTGTAACCGACAGCAGTTGATGACAGAAACTTTGTGAGAGCTGTGATGAAAAACCCCAAACCAATGACATCACCAACAACCTCCTCAAGGCAGGCGTGAAGGTATTACAATCCACCACTGGAAGAAGACACTGAGAGCAGAAATATAGAGACCATACCACAAGATGCAATCTACTCACCAGCAGAAAGAATCGGAAGGCTAGCTTGGAAATCGCAAAAGAAAAAAAAGATAAGTCATCAGTTAAGAATGATGGTGGTAGTGGCATGACTTTGGCTCGCATGGCTGCTTGTGGAATGCACTCACTAATCTTTATTGATGATGTAAATGATGTAACTCATGATGGTAGCAGCAGAATGAATTCAGAAGGCTACAGAAATTCGCCCTGTAGTTGCAGTTATTACAACAAGGGATGTACAACCAGGAGGAGTATGGTGGCTTAGTGGTTAGCATGTTTGCCTCAAACCTCTGGGGTTGGCGGTCTGAATCTCACCGCTGCCCTGTTTTCCAGAGCATTTCCAGTCTTCAAATGCCCAGTGTTTGTCAGCAGTTTCTGAAATACTCAAACTAGCTTATCTGGTACCAATATACATACATGCTACTTTTTCTTCATACTGATGTATGATTATTAACATGATTATGAACATTAAGTGAAGCTCTTGTCCTGTATCTGCATGATTTTACTGCATGACCTATGATTGACTGATTGGATAACTGCATAAATGAACAGGTATTCCTATTAAAGTCGACAGTGAAATGAAAGCAGAAATCTCAAACCCAAAAGTCTTCAGTGTAGAGCAAAATCCCAAGAACTGGCCTTCCAATACTTTCAGAGGGGGCTGTATAGTAAGAAGCTGTATCTGCTTTGACCTTACCAAGAGGTAAAATCACAGAATTATCAGATAAAACTTTATAATTCCTAGGACTCAAAGTGTGAAAGGCTTCTAGAGCTCTCTGGAGTCCTGGTTCATTCCACATGAATCCTCTAGATCGGAGGTCTTCAACAAGGGGTCCACGGAAGTACTGCATGGGGGTCGCGAAAGTTTTGGTACCAGTTTGATATAAAACAATTTCATACAATATATATAATTAGGGGGTCCCCGCTCCATCTCACCATCAGTTTGGGGGTCCTTGGCCTGGAAAACATTGAAGACCCCTGCTCTAGATAACACATTATCTGGCTTTTGTGTTGGCGTTTTCTGTAAATCATACTGTACGTTTTCAGTGGTGAGCCGCTCATGGACATAGTAGGTCCCTTCTACTGTTTGACTTCATTGTAGGCTTGGAATCATTGTTCTGCTGATAAGTTTAGTGCTCAATGGATTCCAGCTTATAAATTCAGGACATCACATTCTTCTCCAAAACAGCTTAGCATATTCAACAAATATTCTAATCAAATTATCATGTGGTCCTTCGTTAAAGGTGAATTGTCAGGCTTTGCCTGTGTGATCAATATGTCTGTAAGCACTGTCTCTGTTTTCAGCAGTGTTTCTATACCGCTTATCATACACCGGGTCTCAGAGGAGCCTGGAGCCTATCCCAGGGGACTTTAGGCACAGTGCAGGGGAAACCCTGGATTGGGTGCAAACCCATCGCAGGGCACAATCGCATACGTGCACATACACACACACATTCACCCACTACGGACAATTTGGAGATGCCAATCAGCCTATAACATGTCTTTGAACTAGGGGAGGAAACCGGAGTACCCGGAGGGAGCCCTCGAGGTACGACGAGAACATGCTAACTCAATGCACACAGGGCAGAGGCGGGAATTCTGAAGGTGCAAAGAAAACATGTGTCCATGTGTCCTAGAACTTCGAGTGGGTTGTCTATCCAATTTGTGGTATTTGGTATTTATAGCCTACGTGTATCAGCTGATAGACAAGCATACCAGCCTTGCTCTTGTTAAAAAAAAATGGCAAAGATAACACTAGCTGTAATTAAATCATTTCTTCTAGTCTATTTTCTAATTTTTGTACAAGTGCACAAGTATTTGTGTTATCTAAACCATTTACAAATTTCCGAAAATGTATTTTTTATAAAGTGTAGCTTTTGAGGTTGAGTGACCATACAGGATGCTATAGTTTCATTGACGACAGACAATTATGATCTTTTTTGAACTGCTTGCATTTGTAAATAATGAATGTCCATCTGAGGTCAATACAGATGTATTTCTGAGCAAATATCAGAATTTTTTTTTCTAAATTTGAGAAAACAGAACAAAACTCGGAACATCATTAATGATAATCGTTTATTAAGTACTCATTTTTCAAACAAAAACCCAAACTATTTACACTCTTATTAATCTGTACGTTATCGTCTATTTTCAGTAAGATTTCACCTTTATATTTTAAAAGTTTAGCTACAGGACAAACTTAACAAGTAGAATGGGAATTAGCAAATGATTCATTGCGTCACCTCCACCACAAGTTACATGCAAATGTTGAAGACAATGAGATTCCAACTCAATACTGATCTCCCTTCGTACTAAGACTGTGGGAGTTGAGAAATATCTGAGAAATTCCAGATGTTCCTGCAATCATTACTCAAGTGTTTGGTTTGGAGGATAGGTTTTTTTTCTTTTTTGTCAAATTATGATCAAGCAAACTGCTAGCATGGGTACATGTACATGCAACCCTTGTCCTTGAAGATATGTGATCTTTGAACAGGGCCATTCACGCATGGTAATCAATCATCCTGATCACACCCACCGTAATCTCATTAAACCAACTAGTTTAATAAATCACCACCCATAATAAACGGGCATCATGCACATAAAGACCTCCAATCATTTTCACACATTACAAAGCAGAACCATTCTGTTAGATAAATCATGTCTCGGTTTAACAGCACTGACACGGTGTTAAAGTTGCATGTGGCTCAAATCCTTGTCAAAGTTAGACAGTACATTCAGTTAATTCCACTACATAATCTACTAAATCAGTCCAAACTACATCTTTAAAACAATGCCTAATTTTTCTTCATGCTGCATATTCTGCAACATAAATAAGTCTCAAACTATTTAGTTAGAATTAGCCAGATTCTATCTAAACTGACAATATGTATTTTAATGTTAAATTTAGGACTGATGGGATTTGTAGGTCACATACACACCACACTTAATCCTCAAACACAGCTCTGATCATGTTACTTAATGATTCATTTAGTTCAGGAATAAACATGGGAATAAAATTAACTAAATATGTTAAGCATCCCCCCCCAAAGTACAGGCTTGTCTGTACAGTTAAGGCATGTCCTAAAGGGGGGGGGGGGGGGGGGAGGGGGTTTACAAACCCCAAAACAAATCACACACAAGACAGAGAGAAGCAGTAATCACATATACAGTTTACACAACAGCCAGGAGCCGTGCGTATGAAGTCTATGTGTGAATATGATTTAATTAAAACAGCAGCTGAAGGAAGAAGTTTGTGTTTGATACTGGATGATGACCATGCTTGCATGTGTGCTTAGCAGACCTCGACATGTTTGTGTGTTAGCCATATATGTAATTAAGGGTTTTAGCAGTTTGTACAGGTATTGAGTGTCAAAGTTCAGGAATTCCAGTATCCTGCTCTCCGATGAAGTTGATCACCTACTGAGGGAGCCAGCAAGCCATGGAGGTACATCACACTCCTATTGGTTCAATCACTTCACATCCTGCAGGAAAGGAGGTGACATCTACGAGCAGGTACCATCTGTAGTCTTCCACACAGAGACACAGAGACACAGAGAGAGGGAGAGAGAGAGACACAGAGAGAGAGAGAGAGAGAGAGAGAGATAGAAGACTAGATTAGGAGGAATGAGAGAGAAAATCCGGCCACTCTCCTTGTCAGAAGCTCTGGTATACCGGTCTGCAAAAAGCCAAGAGACAGAGACAAGTATATAACATGAAAGAAATTAAACCAGGACTATTTTTTACATGAACATAAATGTACATTTTAATTAGTGTAATTACCGGACAGACAGTTCTGCTGCTGCAGTCACAGGCGACTCCACGCTGAAATTAATCCATAGCTGTACAGAAGCTTTGTTCATCTCCTCAAATACTCGTCTACTCCTTAGACAATCTGCACAATCCGCTGAAATAGTCTCTGTTCATCAGCCAGAAACAAGCAGTTCACAAATGTTCTTTCCTGCATCTCGAGTGCTTCCACAGGAAATCTCCGAAAGGCCGGACATGGAGTAGAACGTATCCCTCAACATTCAAAATGTCTGATGTCTTATTAGCCTACTTCATTGGTGTGTGATCAAGATTATGTTCAGTTCGAAGAATTGCTGAGTTAACAGGACAAAAATAATAAAAACACAGCATCACTTATGTACATGTTCAGAAGGAGGGAACAACATTCCTGTTTCGGTTCTCACTGGAGGGGCTTTAGCTGGATTTGAAGTGTCCGGCCAGCCATGCTTCAACAGCACCCTCTGTCTTCCTCTACATGTCCCCACAGGTTCCTCACAGTTTTGAGTGTGTGAAAAGTGCATAGTGAGAGCATCGAGGCAGTGATCGTCCGCTCGTTATCTTCAGAAGGTTGACGTCAACTGCTGCGATACTCCCTTCGTCCACATAGAAAGAGAAAAGCTAATTATAGTCCACAGGCAATGTGGATTGAGCCGAGGTCATGAATGTCCCTCATGTTCTTCTGTACTTTCCAGCATGTCACGGACATGTCCATCTTTGTATTTTCATAACTTTTCTAAAGCAAAATCAAAATCTAGGAGGCCAGTTCTAGATACTCTGGGGAAGAAAACTCTTAAAGCATCAACAATCGCATTCATGCATTTCAAGGTACCAAAAAGAAATAGCCTGTGCTGTTTTTGTCCTGCCCCCCCCCCGAGAAACACAAACTTTTTCTCTGAAAAAGTATTTAAATCCACTGTGAAGAAATTTTTTTTTAGGTAAACAGTAAACAAAAACAAACTCAACAAATTCAGTAAACAAAATACGGTCAGCTTTGTAATAACTACTTCTCAGCACCCAATCCCCAAAGTCACAAGTATGGAGACTTTCTGTATGCCACACCCATTTCACAACAAGGGGGTGGGACATGCTGTCATGTGATTACTACAGCAGCTCCTCCCCAAATGTTTCTGAATCAAGTGACCCACCCTCCAAAAAAGGGAAGCATCCACAAAAGTCCAAGTGTTTTTCTGTAAACAACCAAAACTCCAGTATGGAATAGATTTTTTTTTCTCTCCTCAACATAGTCATAATGTCTATATGAACAGGATTGTAGAGGCAGTGTCTTCTGGCGGTAGTCGTCTTGATTCTCCATCTGCTTGCTGAACAGGCGTTTGAAAAAGACGCCTTTCGCTCCATTCCAATGTCCGACTACATTTCCATGTTTGCGTTGAATAAAAAAAAAAT
>JAFFST010050092.1:309642-321592 GCA_022414735.1 Noturus placidus | reverse complement strand
TTCATGATTGTGTCCCACCTGTTGTTGATTTTTCACAAAAAATTACAGTTTTATATCTTTATGTTTGAGGCCTGAAATGTGGCAAAAGGTCGAACTGCTCAAGGGGGCCGAATACTTTCGCAAGGCACTGTATATTAAATTAATGTTGCCCCTCCAAACTGATCATTAAGTTGAACTCAATCATTAGAGTTATATCTAGCATCATAACCAGAGTGGTGAGCCATTCACAGAGTGTTGGAAAAAATATCCCAGAGGTTGAGGAATCATGGCAACAGATAACCCAGCAACAGTGTGAGGTTTTAAGACCGGAGAAACAGAACACTGCACATGAATATCCACCTTGCCTCCAGGTGAAGAGGGCAAGCAGTTAAACAGGTTTGGCCTCATTAACCAAAAACAATTCCAATTTTTTCTTGCAAGCATTTACATAAACCAAACAAAATAGGTAAATGTATTATGATATAACTTCGTTTAAGACTGTCTCACAGGTCACTGTATAAGATTTAAGACATTATGCATAGAATCATACTTGATCAGTAATACTGAACACCATTTCCTCCATGTTTGTGTTTTGGCAAGAGTATCTGTAATACAGATTTCTATTTACAATTTCTATTATGTTTAAACAAATGCTTTGGGGTAAAAACAAAAAATGTAAAAAAAAAAAAAATTAGATTTCCCTTACATCAGTCAGATCTACAGTATATACATTCTTCATGTACATTAGAGTATTAGTTACACTTAAAACATCTTTAATTTGTATGGACAGTCATCGATTCGACAATTCTCTCCATCACTGACTATGTTTACATGGACAGAAATAATTTAATTACCCACCTTATTCTGAGTAAGACAATATAGTGATTAAGGTGTTTACATGAGTTAGTTTTAGAATATTCCAGTCATGTTACCGTTCTACATGTTATAGAACATGGAGAGATTAACGGCACACGTCATTACGTCACTGCGCCACGCTGTCCCCTTTAAATTCTCTTAAATATTAGGTGGGGGTTTGATCTGGGATTGTTTGTGATGCAATCTTAGTAAAGCAGGAGTCCTCAGAGTCCTACATTCCCACAGGGTTAAGACCTGTTTTTAGTGTTAAATGCTATGTCTTAAAATATAGGATAATATATTAATAGCAAAACTGCAAGAGCTAGTAACTGAAATCTTTATATCCTCTCCCAAAAACAGACACCTTTAAAAACAAGGAGCCTGGAGCCTCGGTTAAGTAAGTCAGAAAATAGATCACGCATATTGCCTGTAAACGTGCATTACCTCTGTAAACGATCAAATAAAGTTTACTAGCACAAAAATAGCTTATTGTGGGAAGCCACTTCCTGTGCATTAAGTTTAACATGCACCAGTTATATCACCGCAATGAGCTTTTAATTCCACAAGTACAGTGCTGCAGTGGCTCCCATTCAATACACATAGAAAACACAGCCTGTGATATACAGAACGGTCAAAGACACGCAACAGGTCAGGAGTGGCATTGGATTTATACCAAATATCAAACACTAAATACACAACAGCTAAATAAATATGAATGAAGTCAAATAGATTATGGCTTGGGTCTCACATTTTCAGAATCAGTTAAAACTATTAGTTTGGTCAGAAGCCCAGCCTTCTTCAGTCAGTACGTTTACATGGACAACAATAATCCGATATTAACCCGATAAGATGATACTATGATTAAGAAGCTACCATGTAAACAGCAATTTTTTATTACCTTAATCATATTAAAGTCATACTCGAAGTAAACACAAACAGAAATAAGACATGTAGAGTATTCCTGTTTTAGTCCCATTACCGTGCCATGCCGTCCCCTTCACGCATAAAACATGCAGTGTGTCTTCGTTATGGTACTGTATACAGTTTTGGGTGTTTAATTTTACGAAAGCTTCAAGTGCAGTTAATTATTTGTCATGCTATACATGCTAACAGATGACTGCTTGAAGCCGTATATTTACCTGCGAAGTACGCGGTTTCGGACGCAGCCATGCTCTTATTTGCCATCAAATGGTTGAGCACTACCATGTGTGTACGTGTCCTGTAACAAAATTCCAGAGTACTACCAAGGCAGCAAAACCTATTGACAGCTTTAATAACTCACCACCGATTATGGCTGGAGTATGTAGGACTGCATGTTTTCCGGCTGTAACATGACTACCGTTTTCTTCAGACTGATGGGGAGTCCAAAACAATGAGCAGTTCTAGCAAAGCAGTTAAGAAGCTGCTGTGCTACGTCATCTGCAAATAACAGATCACTTGGTATTGACGTATGCACCTTAGTTCCTGCTTGTAGTCTATGCAGGTTGAAAATACTGCAATCAATGTGAAATTGGATTGGAGCACCAAGGTTGCAGTCTTTGAAAATCACCAATAACATGATGGAGAATAATTTACTGATCAGCAATGGGGCAAGTACGGCTCCCCGCTTTGCACTATGTGTAACATCAAATGGAGCTGAAGTCTCACTGTTGTTGAATACATGGACAAGCATCCAGTCATGGAACGACTTGATTAGACTGGTGAACTTTTGAGGGCAGCCAATCTTCCTGAGGATCTTCTAGGTGGACAGACACTGTCAGTGTATTCTGACCATTGGTGGAGTAACATCTCCAGGTCAATTAACATTGTAGATCTGTCTTTGGACCATACAGAATGGAGCCAGAGTCAAAGTCCATACAGAGCATACACATTAAATTACACCATAATAGTCTAACTTCCTTCTTAGAAAACAGAGAGTTACTGGATAACTAAACGAGACATTTCCAGGTATGAAGTAAGGACATATCTCTGAATCTCAACCAATTAGCATTCACCTGAAGCACCGCATTTACATCCAACACACTGTTCGATTTTGGGAAGTATGGAAAATACAAGTATTCGTCTGAATCCCAACGATGCCACAGCCATCCACGGCAAAAATCCAAGAGTGCATAACTGTTCCTGCTCTCTGTCAGAATGACAATCCAACCAATCATGGGTTTCTGAACTCATTTATACAGAATGGAGCTTGTTCAGGTGCCAGTGATTTAGCAGGAGTAGTAAAGATAAGGTGGCTTTACATGTCTCTGAAGAAGCATGCACCAGCACTCACCTTCCCCAGTCTCTGTGTGGGAATTGGCAAAATACCAAACTGAGGAGGTACCGCTTCACACTTACCCATAAACACCCTCTCGGAGTTGAGACGTGAAGGTATGTGAAAGTAAAAACCAGTCTTTACATAATTTTATCGGGAAGCATCATTGGCTTCCTGTTGGCTGAATTCCACTGACAAGCAACTGTTTTTCTTTCAGAGCTCTCTGTGTGGGAAATTATTATTAATGCCATCATTAATGACTGTGCATATGCGGACCACCTCTTAAGGCCATTGTACACCAGACCACAGTACTTTAGGTTTAAATGTATTATTGGATTATCTATTACTGTAAATAACAATGAAACATTTTTAATATTGCATAACTAATGCCCCTATAAATCATTCTAATTCAAAGCCCATATTTTTAACCAGCTCTTTGCATTTTTCGAGTAGAGGCAAGACTCACACGTATTGCTATACACCACAGTGAAACTTTTTGCCTGGTTTATGCATGATGTGTCTGTATTGGTGAGTACTGGGTAGTTAGTGCTCAGAATGATGTAATCACAGCTGCTTTTGTCATAACCGTCATAAATACACATTGCAGAAGGCAGCTGATTCACAGCAGCTGAAATGTCAACACTCTAAAACCACAGCTGTATACGCCATAGTTTTGCAACAAGTAGAGGAAGTGACCCAATGACCGCTGTAAATGATGCTTCCATAAAGTACTGAATACTTATCGAATTGAGAGATTTTCATTTGAGTTTTAATACATTTGGGGAGGGGGAAAAAAACAAAACTTCTCACTTTGTCATCACGAATGATTGTGTAGATTAATGACAAAAGTAAACGTAATCCATTTTAAATTAAATCTAAAAAAATATCAAAGCGCTCTGAAAACGTTCTGAACCCACTGTACACTTCAAGATTACATTAATTTAAGGATACTTAACATCCTTTCAGAAAGTCATATTGTGACTAGGCTTGTTACAGTTTCAAGGTTGTAGGTGTTTTGGCGTTAATGAATAAGATTAAAAATTTAATCTCTGCCTTGCACATGCAGGAAGCATATTCTGTTAAATATTAGCTGGTGGTTTGACCTGGGATTGTTTGTGATGCAATCTTAGTGAAGCAGGAGTCCTACATTCTCCCACAGGTTTAAAACCTGTTTTTAGTGCTAAAAGCTGTGTCTAAAAATATATGATAATATATTAATAGCAAAACTGCAAGAGCTGGTGACTGATGAAAATGTATATCCTCTCTCAAAAATAGACACCTTTTAAAAACAAGGAGCCTGGAACCTCGGTTAGGTGTTCAAGTAAGTCAGAAAATATATCATTGCCTGTAAACATGCATTACCACTGTAAACAATCAAATAAAGTTTATTAACACAAAAATTGCTTATTGGTATTGCCAACATGTACCGTGATATACTGAAGCAGAGCATGATCAGTATGCAGTATTCCAGCATGATGATGACCCCAAACACACCTCCAAGACGACCACTGCCTTGCTAAAGAAGCTGAGGGTGAAGGTGATGGACTGGCCAAGCATGTCTCCAGACCTAAACCCTATTGAGCATCTGTGGGGCATCCTCAAACGTGGAGGAGCACAAGGTCTCCAACATCCACCAGCTCCGTGATGTCGTCACGGAGGAGTGGAAGAGAACTCCAGTGGCAACCTGTGAAGCTCTGGTGAACTCCATGCCCAAGAGGGTTAAGGCAGTGCTGGAAAATAATGGAGGCCACACAAAATATTGACACTTTGGGCCCAATTTGGACATTTTCACTTAGGGGTGTACTCTTTTGTTGCCAGCGGTTTAGACATTAATGGCTGGGTGTTGAGTTATTTTGAGGGGACAGCAAATTTACACTGTTACACAAGCTGTCATTTCTTCAGTGTTATCCTATGAAAAGATATCAAATATTTACAAAAATGTGAGGGGTGTACTCACTTTTTATGAAATACTGTATATTAGGGCTGCACAATTAATCGAATACCGATCACGATTTTGACTGTCCACGATTAAATGAACATGATCGACTACGATATTGACATTTAAAGTTCGTCCTCCGCTCATAGAAAACTCCGCTGTTTTCTCCACTCAAATCAAGCGCTTCCTAGACTTACAGCCAATCACATAGCACGGCGCAGGGATGACGTCATTTTGTAGTGCCAAACCCCGGAAACAGAGTTGCCAGTTTCTCTGCAAGCTCCAGCATTTGCACGAGAGGAAATCATGACACTAGCTAGCATGATGCTAAATGGCACTACAGAGGTTGTCAGGGACATTAAACCTGATCACGCCGAAATGGGAAAAAGCTTTGCAGATAAACTCAGGGCTCTACAGTGCGACTTCATTTGTGACTGAAGTACTTTGTGCGACTGTGAATAAATATTTATTTGCACCGGGGTGAGTGACCTGTTCGGAGTTGTATAATACAATCGAAATAAAAACTACAGGAAGTCCAAAATGCATCTACAAGTATAGATAAAAATTAACAGATATTATAATAACTTCATAAAATATGAATAAAGTGAAATAATGTTTAATTACTAAGGGTGGCATTTAATATTAATTTGACATTAATATTAGTTCGCTATTTCCTTATGAAAGCTATTGGCCTTTTTCCTAATATGGATCATGTTTGTGTTAATAGACTACCTGATTAAAGTTTAAAGAAAAAAAAGATTGGTATCTGGATCCGTTTCATCTGTAAAAATCCTGATCAGAGAATCCCTAAAGAACACCATTAAACTAAAGCACTTTGCTTCTGACAGATAAATGAACTCACCCAAACACATCCTATATAAGATTATTCAGATATATACACAGAGCGGTTCGAGAACTGACTACAGCCCAGAACTATGACAGTGGATATAGTGTAGCTTTAAATATATTTAAGAGGAGCAGACATCAAACACTGAACAGTGATGTTTATTGTATGTGTTTACAAGGTGAACAGGTTAACGGTTGTTTTTTTGCATAGAGTCTGTAAAATTAACTGAAAATATTACATTTAATTTATCATAAGGTAAATTAAATGTGTCATGAATCACACTATGTTCCTAAATTCTGTCATAATTGACCAGCTCAAGTTCTCATGGCTACTTGTGTGTTATATTGTGGCACATTAATGTTACCATCTTTAAAAATAAATAATAATAATAAAAAAAAAACTTCAACTGTGCTCCTAAATTTTTGTAAATTAGGTTCACGAGTGCTCCTAAAAGAAATTGTCTGCGTCTCTCCTCCTGTAAGATCTGTTATTGCCTTTTCTGGATATGTCAGAATAGTTTTCATTTGGTTGCATATTGTAATATTTGATGCATATTTTCATTTGGTTGATGGCGTATTTATTTTTACTTCTAGATTTTGGGTACAATTATATTTATATTTGGCTTCTACGAGATGATGCACTTTAAGGCTGTCTAATTTGATGCAAAAATGTGTAAATTAGCAGGAATGTAGCACGACATGGAGGTGAAAGCAGCGGTCTGTTTATTTAAATGTGAAATTGCAATAAAAATATGTTGCCCCTAATATCAATGAATAATCGTGATAATCATTTTGGCCATAATCGTGCAACCCTACTGTATATGCATCGTAGACCTACATACTGACGAGCTTGCTATGGTCCGAGCGTGCTAAAGGCAGCTTAAACACTCATTACAATCAGCTCTAATGCTGAGGACTTGCTCCACACACCTGATCTAACTCATGAAGCTCTTAATTAGCTGATGAGTTGGATCAGGTGTGTCTGCATTAGAGGAAAAACTTGACAGCTGAACCCCTGGTAAAGATTCTATATTTAATTTTGCAACAGCATTCAAATCTAATGGGTTCCCAGGCACGAGTGCCAGACTTTTTTTTTAACCACATCAGTTTCATGAAATTTAGATTCTCAGAAGGCTAATTAAGAAACCTGGCACAATTCAACAGTAAGACTGTGATATGTTTGCAAGCTGCAATGCAACAGACATCACTAGGGCTTTTCCCCCCAAAAGCATATCTACAACAGAGCACGTAGGAGATACTTAATTACATAGAAATTTTAAAGCAACGAAACCAGAATCGGCAGAGAAATGCAGGAAGGTCAGGTTGTTTCCAGCGCAGCTCATATCGTGGCAACATGTAACACTAACAAAGCAGATACACCGAATGGTCTGATTTTATGTTCCTGATAAGCGTCCAGGGGAATTGATATATTCACATGGTACATTCCCAAATGCTCTTAATACAATGCAGTGCCATTCTAAACAGATTATATTAAGTAAATATAATCACAGTAAATTATTTCACCTATGCAGCACAACCTTATCTGCACCAGAAGACGACAGGGTTAATGTAGTGAACGGGGCTGTATTTGAAACACAAAACCTGTGATCTATGCATGGCTCTGGGTGGTGGCTGTGACCTTCAACCCCAAGGTGCTGCCTTTCACATCTCTCACACATTTTATATGGATTGCAAAAACATTCACTGAGGATTGAGCATGCAGAAGCCCAATATGGACGCTTGAACTACACTGACATGATCAGCGTCATAGTTCAATAGTCAGGGCACTGATCAGGGAGGCGGCCATTTTAAGGGCTCTCTCAATTGCAAAATCCTTCCAGTGCACTGGAACTTTCGTGCCCTAAACAAATGCCATAATGCACAACAAAAAACAGAGCATCGATGCTCACTACTGAGTTGCTTTACTGGAAATGACATGTTTTCTGAAGCTACTCAACTCGAAAATAAGGGGGACAAACTCAACCAACTCCATCTACAAATGTAAGTTGCTCGTTATGGTTGTTGCAGCTCTCAAATGATTACGTTAGCGATTATTAACTTCATTTGACGTTCTATATATGGTTTGTTTGAGTCTAACGACTTAAGTGTAATAATTTTTTATTTTTTTAATCCACTAGCTTGCCTACGATCCTGCTTGACATATATGACTGAAATAGGTGTGATTAAGCGAACATGTTTATATATGACAAATACAAATTAAATAATTTAATGCTGTTAATTTTTGCGGGAAAATTAAGATACCAGTGTCCCAATGTATAGCGAGTCAGGGTCCTTACCAGTGCCCAGACTCATGTACAGGATATACTTATTCACTACCTACTGAATTAGGGAGCTGGTTGAGACATACCCTAGGTGTGCTCACACAGCATTTGTTTTGCATGTATTTAGCATGCTGATCTCTCGGCTTACTGAGTATGTGAATCTCTGCCAGACCCTTAGCATAGAATCTAATGTCAAATTTATGGAAAGTATCAAATTGACATAGAAGACTCATATCCAGGAGGTCTCTTATTTTGTTACAGTGGGTAAATTCACACCAAGCTATTATCAAAACTGAGTTCTTGGCCTAATTGACAGGTCTTGTGTGGTTTTAACCCAGACTATAACTCAAACAAATCACCTTACAAACTTACAAAAGTTTGATTAAAATGGGTTCTTAATAAATGGGGAAAATTAGGAATAAAACATGATAAAGTGGTTTCCTGCCACCCCCCTTATACCACAGTGTTTGGCCAATGCGTGCAATTTTAAAATACATTAATGAATGACACCTCACACTTTTTAAACATATATAATTACACCCAATCCTGTGGAACATCCATGTGTCAGGTTAGTTCCTCTTATCACTCACGGTATAGCAGCTGTTCACTGTCCAACAATGCTCTTTTATTCTAACCCTAAATTGTCACACTACCAATAAACTGAAAATGTAAAGTCCTTGGTCCTGAAGACTTTCCTGTGGCAGAACTCTTACTGACGGTTACAACGCTGACACCTGAGATGCCTTCCATAAATCTTAAATAAACAATGACAATCAGGTGGCGGCAGCAGCAGCACAGTGCATAAAATCATGCAGATACATGTCAAGGACTTCAGTTAATGTTAAAACATCAAATATCAGAATGGGGAAAAAAGTGTGATCTCTGATCCATCGTGGTATAGATGTTGGTATCAGACGGGCTGGTAAAGGAATATTTCTAAAACTGATCATCTGGGATTTTCACACAGAACAGTCTCTAGTAACTCAAATAAGCACTCTTTACAACTGTGGTTAGCAGAAAAGCATCTCAGAATGCACAACACATCGAACCTTGAGGTGGATGGGCTACAACAGCAGAAGACCTCATCAGTCTGTGCCCATGATGAGGGCAGTGGTGGCCTGGCGGTTAAGGCTCTGGGTTACTGATCGGAAGGTCAGGGGTTGATGCCCCATGCCCTGCCAGGCTCTGAGTTACTGATCGGAAGGTCAGGACTTCAAGCCCCAGCACTGCCAAGCTGCCACTGTTGGGCCCTTGAGCAAGGCCCGTAACCCTCTCTGCTCCAGGGCTGAACCTGTGCTTTGAACCCCAGCTTCCTCACATGCGAAGAAAAGATTTTCACTGTGCATGTGTGTGTAATATTTTATATATCGCAATACAGACTCATTATCATCATGATAGCTTCAGATTCTTTTTCTTGGCAGACAGCAGTGGAACGTGATGTGGTCTGCACATCCACCTAAAGATTTGATGTGCTGTGCATTTTGAGATGCTTTTCTGTTTGCCATGGTTGTGAAGAGTGCTTATTTGAAGAGATTGACCACTACTGATTTTTTAAAATGTATTTATTACTGATACTGACACTGATTATTTGCCCGATAACTGATATGAAGAACTGACATGAAATATGACACCACAACTGAACTGAACAAACTGTATTATTTATAACAATTGTCAACAATTTCACTTCCTCCTTGAATACAAAACAACTCATTTATACACAAATAGAGGGATCTGAAAGAGTGCAAAAAATAAAATGCACTGTTAAAACAGTGTCTTATTTAATAAATAAGCTTTGATGAGGTAAACAAACAGGTAAAACAAAGCACATAATTCTAACAAAAACAAAAAACATGATCAAAAAAAACCAAACAAACAGATGCAGTGCTGCAATGCACAATTCTCAAAACATCCACAAGATGGCACCATTTATCGGTGAATCCGATATCACAAAACTGATATCAGATTATGGAAAACCGCTTAAACAAAGGGAAAAATATGGGTAAAACCGATTATCGGTCGATCTCTACTTATTTGAGTTACTATAGCCAGTCTGGACACTCTCCTCTGGTCCCCCTGATCAGTAAGGTTTCAGTCTGCAGACCCTCTGTTCACTGTGTTTTTTTGTTTTCCACATCATTCTGTATAAACTTTAGAGACTTAGAGATGAGCAGTTTACAAAACACTGAAACCAGCCTGTCTGTTACCAACATCCATGCCATCAAAATAATCACATTTTCCCCCCATTCTCATGTTTGACTTGAACATTAACTGAAGCTCTTCACCTGTATCTGCAGGATTTTCTGCACTGTGCTGCTGCCACCACATGATTGGATATCCACATAAGTGAGCAGGTGCTCCTATTAAAGGGAAAGTTGAATGCGCATGTGCTTTGCCTGGCAATTGGAATGATCTTCAAGAGCTGCTGTTATAAAAAAAAAAAAAATTCATGAACACCTTCAGACCAATCAGAATCAAGAATACAACAGCACTGTGGTATAAACTTAAACAAGGTGCCTAAATTGGATCATGTTCATTAAAGTGCACCTATTATGGTTTCTCAAATATGATCTCTCTTGCACTGTGCTATATAGCTGTTTGTGAATGTAAAAACATATGCAAAGTTTCAAAAATCAAAATGCACAACAAACTGAGTTATTGACTCCCAAAAGAAGGAACCGATTCGGAAATGAGTCGGTAGTAATTCCAGACTTACTTCCCAACCTAGGGGGGGTTTGTACAAAAAACCCCGCCTCTCAACAGACTGGACATCTTACCAATCAGAGCAGAGTGTACTCTCTGAAAGGAGGAGTTTAGGATGAATCCTTTAGAACTGATCATTTAATTTAATAATTAATTTATCAATTTGTATAGCGCTTTTTACAATGGTACATTGTCTCAAAGCAGCTTTACAGAAATATCATTTTACATTTACAAGCGACTTACTAATGAGATCACATTCACACACCAATGGGAGCAGAGCTGCCATGCAAGGTGCTAGCTTGCCATTGGGGGCAACTTAGGGTTCAGTGTCTTGCCCAAGGACACTTCGGCATGAGATCACCCGGGCTGGGATTCTAACTGCCAACCCTACGATTAGTGGATTAGTGGACAACCCGCTCTACCCACTGAGCCACAGCCGCCCCAACTTAATAAGTTGTTTGTGACGGGACTGCTGCACTTTAAATTATGGAGCACATTAAAGTGTTTCTTGGATGCATGTAAATCTATTGTAAGACAGCTTAAAAATAAATTAGGCACGTTTTAAAACCAAAATAGGAGAACTTTAAATAAATGTGTGTTGAATGGGTAATATCCCCCCCCCCCCACTTGGCTGTAAAAAGTTTGATAACCCCTGTACATACACAATATATACACACACATATATATATATACACACACACACATTATATATATATATATACACACACATAAACTATTTTATCCACTCAAGACACAATCCAGTGCTCTCATAATACCCCACAATGCACTGCTATGGGTGATTGCCCAAATCCATGTCCAGGGCATGTAGTATTGCACATTTTAGAGGAAGAGTGTGAAGACAGTGTCTCATTACAAACAAGAATGAAATGCATAATCAATGAAGTTCTTATAAAGCATTACCATTATTCTATTTAAACGGAGCTTCAACTTATACACATACATCCCATTTAATGCATGCTAAAGCACCGGGTCTACTATGCATGTATTACTGTAGTACACGTATTAAATGTACCATAAGCAGTATACTGAAGTACACCCACCTAGTTAGTACGGTGTTAGTGTGTTGTTTTGGACTCT
>JAFFST010050092.1:289736-301218 GCA_022414735.1 Noturus placidus | reverse complement strand
AGGCCTATATGTAGTATCTGAATAAGAATGTTTCAAGGATGATAGAGATACAAAGATAATGTAAACTCAGCCTAAAGTTTTACATGGATCCAGAACTATGTGACTGCATTTAGGTTAATTGTGATGTGTAATATTTATTACGCAACCATACTAAATTAGATGAAGTGTTAGTGGTTGTTATGTTCAACATTTTTCCATTGTTGAGTTTCAGGGCTTCAGGGCTTTTGTTTCCAAACTTGACCCCACATGCATCCTGCCTACAGTAAGGAACAAGAGGACCAGGATAGTGGTATGATATGCTGAAGAAAGAGACTATGGCCATGGAAGAGGAAACAAAAGCTGAATCTGTTGGATGTATAGCTGACATGTAAAGCTGACATCCTAAACATGGATGCCTTTCTTAGCATTACCTGACATTAAGTCACTCCTTAATCAGATCTGTCTGTGTTTCTTTTAAGGCCTGGTTTATGCTTTGTTAAAGTGTTTCTAATCAGAACATTCCACCAACATCTTACATGGCATAAAGATAAAAAAGTGTTTGTGTGTTGGCATAGGCAACTGTGCTAGATTCAAGGTTTAAAACATTTGAACTAGCAGTTCATAAACTGCAACTGAGGCCAAGAAACTTGTGAGTTACTGGGTCAGTAAAGCTCAGAAGGTACAAAGTGCCACTGCCAATGCCACAGACAAGGCGGTATCTGACTGATTTACAACAAAGGACTCACTTGAATACCGAAGTTCATCTAGGTACTTGTGGTGTAATGATCAGACAGTTGAAATCAATGCATCAGTTTAAAAGGCAATTTAACTCTATTATTGATTATAAATCAATTATTATTATTATGATTATTAATTACAATGGATTATAAATAGATTATTATTGGAAAAAGACACACAAACAGTGTTTAAAAAAGAATTTAGACTTTTGAACTGAGCCTCGCACCATGAAGTGGAAAAGTGGCTGATCCTTAAAGTAGTCCTTCTATGTCTAAGTCTAAGTCATCATCATTCCCGATTAATGGAAGGTCTACTCCAGATTCTGATTTATTCTAATATTTTGTGATACTGTATTTTTGATTTCCACGAGCTGTAAACCGTAATCTACAAGATTAAAAAAAAAAGGCATGAAATGTTTCACTTTATGTATTAATTAATCTAGAATGTATGAAAGTTACACTTTTTGAATTAAATTATGGGAAAATATTAACTTTTCCACGACATATATTTTTTAGATGCACCTATATAAGCATATACTAAATGTATTAAGTGTTTTTTTTTGTTTTGTTTTCATGCATAAGAGTAAAGAAAATCAACACACAAAGCGTAGGAATGTTTACTCTCCAGCAGATGGCAGAATAGAGCTGGCTGTTTGGTGCTTCGAAGCTTCAAATCTTTATTTATTATTTTCTTCTTCTTCAAATGTGTCACTAAATCAAAAGCTTCTTTCTGTTAATCTCTATAACATACTACGTACAAACATTTTTACATTAAAAAATATCGACATCACTAGCGGTGAAACATTTGGCATACAATGTTATCTTGCAACGGGTCAGTGAGTTCTTCCGGTTTGATCACTAGCACTTCCGGGATTTTCCGCATTGAGGAGTGGTGACAAGTTCCAACAGAAAAACAGGTACCTTTGCTAAAATAGCATGCTGTTATCTCTGTGAAAGATGATTAACACTGTGATACGACTATGAATAAACAAATTAAGATCTAATTCCTACATTAGAAAGCTCTTGGCAGTTTTTGATGATGGGATGGATAGCTGGCCAAAAACAACAACAACCCGGTTGGCTTTTAAATATAAAGGGCCGGAATACCTGTTTGTGTTTGGATGTGTTTTCACTTTGGTCACTTTATTGACACTCTACAGCAGTGGTCATCAACCCTGCTCCTGAAGATCTACCTTACTGAACACTTCAGCTCCAATCATAATGGTGCCCATCTTCTCATTATTGCCTTAAGAAGTTCATAAACTACAACAGGTGTGTTAGAGGTAGATCTCATTGGAGAGGGTTGATGACCACTGATCTACAGGTCACATAAGTTTCTTGGAGCAGAGCTTTATGAACATGGGCAGGAATGAGGGAGTGAGCTCAACGAGTTTAAAAAAAAAAATGCTCTATTCAAATGTGGAACCCACCTAACTTCTTGAAAAAGAAAAGAGTAATCTAACCGAATGCACCTTGAAAACATACATGTATTTGTACTTACTTCAGAGTAAAATATGAAGTTGAACTCGGTCAAGGGAAATTTGTTGTGTGACTGAATGGCATATGTGAATTCACCGGTCATTCCTTGGGTTGTTCTGGTTTTTTTTTTTCTTCACCTTTCATCTTCAGAAGCTGTGAGATGGCAGAGCCTCGAAATCAGGTCTCGACTTCCATGTCCCAGAAGTCCCTGGGATTTTCGGCCTCGGATGGGCCAGCAACAGAGATGGACCCGGTGGAATACACCCTCCGCAAGCGGCTGCCCAGGAAGCTACCAAAGCGGCGCAATGATGTCTACATCAACATGAAGACTGACTTCAAGGCCCAGCTGGCCAGGTGTCAGAAGCTGCTGGATGGTGGTGCAGGTCACAGGGAGATCTGCATTCATGGCCTTGGACTCGCTATCAATCGGGCCATTAACATTGCTCTGCAGTTGCAGGCATTCAGTCAGGGGGCACTTCAGCTCGCTGCCAACACTTCCACTGTAGAGCTTATAGATGATCTGGAACCTGAGGATCCAGATGAAGCCGGGGAGCCACTGACACGTACGCGCAACAACTCTGCCATCCACATCAAAGTGTTCTATCCCAATGCTTAAAGACAGATCCAGCTTCAAAGTTTTAAGAAGTGAGACTATTGTATGAGGCTGTAAGCGTTCTTACTGAACCTACAACCTGTTACAATGAATTACAAACATTTCTGAAGAGATGCCAAATTGGAGACATTCATAGATGAAATGGCATTATGTAAAATTATGATATTACTGTCTGTACTAGAAATTAGGAAGGCTTTGTGTGAATTTAGCTAAGCAGCACTGTCCAAACCTGTCAGTTCACTGACAGTAGATGGAAGGAGATCTAGTATTCAGGGAGGGGAGAAGAACCATGACCTGTATCTGTGAATCATGTCTCTGTAGTTGGTGTGGTGTGGTTCTCATACAACCAGGAGGTTAAACATTTTGTGCTGGTGTGTTGTTATGGAGTGAAAATATTAAATGTGTCTCTGCATGTCAGGTTTACCCGAAGCACAAATTGATGTATTTTTTTTTATTAAACTTATTTTTGAACATTTGTTGTATAGTTGTGTAAATAAAGCAGTAGTATATCCATGGTTCTGTGCAAGTCTTTACTGAGTAATATCATTTTGAAAGGACGTTTGGGGGAGGGGGGGGTTACTGGCAATTACTGGGGGCATTACTGCATGTGATGTGAAGCCTATCACGCTTTAGCAAGGATATAATTATTTCTTAATATGAAGAAGCTTCATATTACTGAGGTAGCAAGCTGGTGTTAGCCCTCCAGTGGCAGAATTCTGAAAAGCTCTTCAGGTGTTTGTGTATGTTGTATAGGGAGGACTCACACAGCCACCAGAAACAGCTCATTCATTGTTCTAACAGATCAGCAAGCGGATATTAGTTAACGTCCCACTATTATATGATGCCACTTTATGTTTAATACAGATTGGATGTATTTATTAGCTTATTTCGGTTAAAAAGGCTTCGGTCTTGCCACTCTACCTCATAACCCAGAGTTATGAAGAATTCAGGAGATTGCCATCATATGTAGGGAGTAGCCAGAAATTGCTACAATTATTTTAATGTTGCTGTAGACCTCTTGGCATCCTGTTCACCAGTTGTCTCCTGATCTCTCATCAATTTTAGAGGGATGTCCTGTTCTTAATAGTGTCACTGCCATGCCATATTTTCTCCACTTGTTGATTGTCTTTACAGTGTTCCATGGTATATCCAGTACCTTGGAAATCTTTTTGTAACCATCTTTTCGACAATGAGATCCCATACCTGCTCTTTGTGGCCCATGGTTTTTCCAGTTTTTTATTACCAAGATGTCGGGAAAATCTTATAGGAACAGCTTTACTTTATTTGGGAGTAATCAGTCACTTTAATTGATAGCAGGTGTACAGTATACTTATTAGTAGTTTACATGTGTTCGAATGTGATTAGTTGATTCTGAACACTGCAACACTCCCCATGATAAAATTATGCACACTTATGCAAGGTAGGTATAGGAAGTTTTTAGTTTTTCTTTTGTCTTCCCCCAAAAACTTTTCTGGGTGTTTGTCACTTCATATTTATATGTTGCACTTTCACAATAAAGGTGGAAAAGTTTCTGACATGATTTAACTTGTTTTTTTGTTTTGTTTTTACATCACAAAATCTGTCATTTTAACAGGGGTGTGTAGACTTTTTACATCCATTGTATAGTTTTTTGTTGTTTTTTAATCAAACAGTAACATAGGATTAAGTATAGGAAAAATGTTTAACGTGACTTATTAAGAAAATGGCATTTTTAATACTATTTTCACTCATCTAATTTGAAAGTCTGACAGATGGGAGTTTACAGTAGTATCGCCAAATCATGTGCTTTTCACATTGTGCCTACACACACTTCATGGAAGCAAGAAATACACAAACATGCATGAATGAAGACAATCAAGCACGATGACAATCAAACGTATTGTTTCCTTGATTTCCTTCAACTACTTTTCAGAATAATATTTTGCATTTTATTAACCAAATAGGACAAGTGGTAAAAGAAGCAAACAACAGTAACAAAACAGGAAAGTAGTATTACTCACTTCCGTCCTTACACACTGATTCACAAACGAACCCCACAGCGAAAACATTGTTAAAAGAAAGACAGAGACAAACAAGAATGACCAATCCGAGCCTGGAACACAAAGAGAAACATTAGACAAGTGTCAACTACCCAAAGGTTTCCCAGGCCATTACACTAGACTGTGAACAGAGCAGGAGTCATGCAGGATGTTCTTCATGCAAACCAATCAATATTTTTCCTGGCAGTGATGCAATATTTTTTCTGGCCATTCTCTGTGCGGTGCTGTGCGTTTGCACGTGAAGCCAGTGCAGACGCTTATAATCAACACATGGTCTCATCAGCCCCCCCCCAGTTTCCCCCAAAAGCGTAACTATGTGGTCTCTTCCTTTCACCAGAAGTGACCTGTAAACAGTCTGTCCACTGATGTGTCCATCTCTCTCTCTCTCTCTCTCTCTCTCTCTCTCTCACACACACACACACAAACATTCCCCAAAATACTCATATTCACTTACTCTTGCACGCGCGCACGCACACACACACACACACACACAAAATCTATATAAAATCAGTGCATTACTGAGATTGATAAATATGACTAAAAAGCAGCAGGTCAATTTTTAGAGGTGTTAAAGGGTAGGACAGAAAGCATACTCTTCCTCATACTCTATAGTATATAATCTATAGCATGACCCATAATCCATCTTGTAGAAATCTATATAAATACTGAGCATCATAAAATCCACACACATACACTGTAAAAAAATTATTAAAAGTGGTATCTGATTAGGGTTGATGCAGATTCATCTGAGATATAACAAATGTCAGTCAAATGGGGAGAAAGGAGTGACAGGCTGCATCATGTACAGAAACGTGTGCAGCGTTGGTCAGGGGAGCAGTGAAGAAAACTACATCCTAAGACCATCTAGGGTTCTTGAAGATAAATATATTGTTCCATTTTTCATTCATGGTGAGAAAGTGCTCCAGCTTCCAACATACAGGCGAGCATGATGTCCTCGACAGATTAGGACTATTGTCCCGCCTTTTATTACGGTCTGCTCCAATCAGTTGGCTTTCTGTCCTGTCCATGCTCCAATCATCTGATATGTTGCTGGCAGATTGGTGCATTGGAGAGCAAAAGGCGCACTTTCCCGCGCAGGAAGTTGATGTGGACCTGGAAGAGCTCTGAGGCCGAAGACACTTTCCATGTCTCCTCTGTCCCACCACTTGTAGGCACATAGTCCTGTGAGATAGATAGATAGATAGATAGATAGATAGATAGATAGATAGATAGATAGATAGAGAGTCAGAGAGAGAGAGAGGGAGAGGTGGAGTGGGAGAATCAATCAAATTGAATGTCCTCTATTTTCTTAAAGAGTAAATGTGATCATATGGTCATGCACTTGATTTTATTCAAAAGAAGTCACTGTAATGGAAGGTTCCTCAAATCAAATTGCAGACGTGATCTTCTTTGGCATGACACATAGAAGAAAGGTTATGTTTAGCTGATGTTTGCTTTAGTGGATGAATGACTGCAGAGCTGGGCTTTCTCCCAGCATTCTCTGAAAACACAGATACAATCTGTTTTTTCCAGGAATTGAGTGATTCTGTGTGTCTTCCACAAACATACGTATCAGTATCTCAAAGTCGTTGATGTGCTGGGATCCAGCACTCCTGTCCATGTGCTGTCCCACACATATACGCACGTACACAAGGACAAGAGTGCTGGATCCCACAAACCTGTGTTCAGTCACTCTTCTGTGAACTGAATGTCCCACATGACTCCCTATCTTATCTCTTATAACTGTGGGACTCACCTGTATACTGAGGCTGCGCAGCACCTGCTTGAGGCTGGCAATGTTGCTGATGCTGGCTTCTATGTGGGAGTGGAGTGCAGAGTTGGTGATGGATGCACCTAATGAGCTGATGGCCATGTTTAACAACCATAGTCCTGTCTGCACTTCTTGAGCCTGCTCCTCTATCTGCAAGAACAAATTTTCACTTACTTCTTAGAATAATTCAGAGTATATGACTGAAATAGAAAACAAATCGACTTTGTTGTCTACAAACCATATAAGAACAAGAAGATTACTCACATTTTTCTTTTCCCACACATCAAAATCCACTCTGGTCAGAGGAACTGTGAGAGGTTCAGCAATACTGCATTCCTCTGTACAAAACCTCTAGGATATCAAGATAAGGTGATAATGTTAACAAAGACAGTCCAATAGTTAAAATACTAATTTATACTATGTATATACCTAGTTACACAACATAACCATTGCTTAACTTTTACACTAGTGACAAATACTTACATATTCTTTACGTTTTATCAGAAAACAGCACTTTGTAAGGATACAGTTACTGACTGCAGCGCATCTGTTGCTATGCACAATTTGTCAGGCCCCATCAGTCACCACTGGCCAGATGTTATTTGGATAGTGACATTTCAATGACACTGACACAGTAGTGTATACATTTCCCCTTAATGTAATAACATTTCCCCTTAATTTCATAAACCCTGATAATAGGTTAGGCAAGTGATCCTATTTATTACTGGTAGCGTACATGACTACACTCAAACAAATTAGTGGGAAATGTACATGTCTTACCAAAGCAGCCTCAGCATCCCGTGCTTCCTTAATGAAGTGGTTGAGAACACGCAGGTCACAAATAGGCCGTAAAGGGGAGGGTAGGCCAGGCCGAATCCACTCCAGTATGATTAGCAGCAAGGCAAGGAGTCCTGCAGCACACAAACCACTGCACTTAGACCAACAAACTGAAAACAAGGCTGAGTTGTTTACCTGGGTCTGGAAAAAAAAGTGCTAATATATTGAAGAGAAGACAGTTAGAATTTTAGCAGATGTTCTTATCCAGACTACCACCCACAGCAGTGTTCCGATGGTGGACTAAAAACACAGCTATGCTATAGCACAGATCAAATGTTAATCAAGCCTGGATCAAAGTAACCACAAGAGGGAGTGATGGTGCAGCAGAGACTACTCTTAAGAACAAGACATACACTTTCAGCAACATTTTAAAATGTTCCAATTTCCATACAAGAAAATGGATTTATATTACAACTAATACCAACCGATTCTATAAAAACTGTCTGGATTATTCTGGAATAATTTGTTTAATATTTATGTCAACTCTACAACTGTTTATAACTGTCTATAACTATAAAAGACAGACTCTTGATGACGTTTCAGCCTTGTGTCACCATGTGTTATTTGCCCATGTATGACCTGAAGTATTCAATGTAAAGTTAATTTAATAATGCACATGGTAAAAGAGCAGCAATCCCCTAATAAACAAAGGCTTGGTACACCTTTTACTATATAAAGTTTCTATTCCCAAGGCTTGAAATAAACAACAGTATGGTCAACTTCTATAAAGTAATCCATGTATTCAAAAAGCTAAATTATTGTTATTAGAATTATATTGTAGATTGCAGGAGTTGACTTTATGACATCCCATAAAAAATGTCTTGTCAAACAGTACATCATGTGAGAATGTAACATTTGTAGTGGCTAAACCAATCTTCAAGAGTCCTTCTATTTTCAAGCTATGCTGCACCTCTGTCATTCAACTCAAGCTTTCAGCCGAGTCATAGGCACATTTGTTTCATTCTGAATCTGCTCTTTCAGCAGTAACTGGATGATGATGCACTTAAGATGACAAGCATTACTAATCAGAATTTGTGCTGGCTAGATGCAGTTAATGCGTATTACTGACATCAGGGTGCATCTGGGTTCATCAGTAACACAGCCAGTACAATATACTGACATTCCTTTCCCTGCAAAAATAACTCAACGTATTAGACCAATATTAAATTGTTTACTGGTAGACAAGTGGCTAACATGCGACGCGCTCACTGCCAAGGTCTGTGTGTGATTCCTGGTCAAGGGAATCATACCGGTGAATTGCATGAGCAAATAAACATGGGGTTGCATCAGGAAAGGCATCTGGCATGGAACTTTTGCCAGAATCAAAATATGTGTATGGGTGATCCTCTGTGGTGACCCCGAGCGAGAGCAGCCAAAAGAGGAAAATATTTTGACTGACATTAAAAAATATGACATTGATATTAAATATGACGATCTGCGTGAAGCATAGGATTTAACCTTGAATGAAGGAATCTTGTATTTTAGCAGAACAAAATTATTTAAAGATTTATGATTTAAGCTAAGTCGAAAACCTATTCAAAACTATGTTAAATAGAAATATGCAGAGCTTCGGCCATGATCGAGAAATTGTATGACTGTTCACAGAAAATGTAAAGTGTGATTCCCCTACACAAGGTTACTTTATGTCTGCTCTAAGGTCACAATGCATGAAAAGGTTCTTATATAGTATTCCCATCCCCTGCCAACATTATCACTTAAAGCCTAACAATTGTAAAGTACCCTAACAAGACCTTTAGATCACGAGGGTTAGGACTTGGCAGTAATCCAGACTTCACACCTCCTAGGCAGAAAGTTCACACTATGCTGACATTCACTGTTGGCACAGTTTCTGTTACCTTTAACAGGACTGGCTGCAGTCCTAAATTTGAGCCCTTGCAGACACTCTGCATATGATTAGTTGGTCCCATGACTTAACAATAAAGGTAGGATGATTGGTTCTCTCATTGTTTTTTCTGTTCAATCTGTGACAGAGAATTGTATGAGTGGGCAAGAAAGGGCATGGAGTATAACCCCCTACTCCATTGATTCCCCTTTAAAGATCCAATCTTAAAAAAAAAACAAAAACAATAATAATACAAAGCAAAATCTTTTCAAACCTATTAGATTTATACCAATTATGTAACCTACAAATAATTTGTTAAAGAGTGTTTATGGAAAAAGGATGCCTTGCAAGAAGCCCATGCATATGACCCAGTTCCTGCACAATCACTGTTTAACTCACTATGCAGAATTGTACATGATTCAGCAGTCTTCTGTAGCAACCACGAGTAGTAAATCATGCTTAAAAACTGTTAAGTCATGCTTGTGATAGTCAGACTGTGAACTCTGTCTGTTCTGCTGTGCTTTGGCTCGATGGTAACTTTTTACAACCTTTTGGATTTGAACAGAAAAGCAAGACAACTTTCTAAAGTTTAACTAACACTATTGCAACAGTGTTCCGAATGACAAATAACAATTATCCCAAGGGCAGTGACTACTTTATACTGAAGACCTTATGTATGCTATGATTTATGCTATCATTAGGTTGAGCATATAATGAATGAATTAATGAATGAAGAAATGATTAAATAAATGAATGAATTAATGGTTAATTTACCTGGAAAAGAAAAAAAGCTTATGAAAAGAGCAAGCTACATGTGGGCAACACATGCACATTTCTGTGGACACCAAATTCTTAGATAATATTAGTTGCAAACAAGCAAAGAGAAATGCTTGAGCTTTAACTTGCCTAAAGCCAAATAAAGGTCAGTGTGAATTACTTAGGTTTAAGAGGTTAACAACAAGACCTTCCAGAAAATAATCTATAAAGATTCACTTCTAAGGTGCAAGCTACAAGTCCAAGCCAGATTAAAGATCACGATATTGATATAGCCTTTGCTGCTGAGAGACCAGCAGAAGCCGAAGTTGACCTGAGACAAGATCTCCACTGAGCAACTGCAATCTTACCTGTGCAGTAAACCATTCGCGAAGCACCCCAGCATTTTTCAAACACATGATGAAAAGCCAGTAAAGTCGTCAAATGATAAACAGCTAACGTTAACTGATTGGGGAAAAGACATGTGAGAGAGAGAAAGAAAGAGAGAGAGAGAGCGAGAGAGAGAGTGTGTGTGTGTGTGTGGAGAGAGAGGAGAGAGAGTGTGAGAGTGTGGAGAGAGAGTGTGTGTGTGGAGTGTGTGTGTGGAGTGTGTGTTTGTGTTGAAAGACAGAGAGAGAGATAGAGAAAGAGAGAGAGTGTGTGTGGAGAGAGAGAGAGTTTGTGTGGAGAGTGAGTGTATGTGTGGAGAGAGAGCGTGTGTGGAAAGAGAGAGATAGAGATTGTGTGTGTGCGTGGAGAGAGAGAGAGAGTGTAGAGAGAGAGAGAGAGAGAGAGAGAGAGTGTAGAGAGAGTGTAGAGAGAGAGAGTGTATAGAGAGAGAGAGAGAGTGTGTAGAGAGAGAGAGAGAGAGAGAGTGTTGAGAGAGAGAGAGAGTGTAGAGAGAGAGAGAGAGAGAGAGAGAGAGTGTAGAGAGAGTGTAGAGAGAGAGAGTGTATAGAGAGAGAGAGAGAGTGTGTAGAGAGAGAGAGAGAGAGAGTGTAGAGAGAGTGTGTGTAGAGAGAGTGTAGAGAGAGACAGAGAGTGTGTGTGTAGAGAGAGAGAGAGAGAGAGAGAGAGAGAGAGAGTGTGGAGAGAGAGAGAGAGAGAGAGAGTGTAGAGAGAGTGTGTGTAGAGAGAGTGTAGAGAGAGAGAGAGAGTGTGTGTAGAGAGAGTGTGTGTAGAGAGAGTGTGTGTAGAGAGAGTGTGTGTAGAGAGAGAGAGAGAGAGAGAGAGAGATGGAGTAGAGAGAGGAGAGAGAGAGAGAGTGTTGAGAGAGAGAGAGAGTGTTGAGAGAGAGAGAGTGTTGAGAGAGAGAGAGAGAGAGAGTGTTGAGAGAGAGAGAGAGAGTGTGTGTGTGTGTGGAGAGAGAGAGAGAGTGTAGAGAGAGAGAGAGAGAGAGAGAGTGTAGAGAGAGTGTAGAGAGAGAGAGTG
>JAFFST010050092.1:263568-274373 GCA_022414735.1 Noturus placidus | reverse complement strand
GGTTTGATGTTCCGAAACACTTAAGTGTGACAAACATGCAAAGGAACAGGAAATGAGGAAGGGGGCAAACACTTTTTCACACCACTGTAAGAAAGCAGTGTTGTGAAACAATGTTGAATAGAAATGAGAGATAAAAACCTCTTCAATAAGGTTGGGGGTAGTAGAGATGATCAAGCATGTACTACCATTTCAGTGAAGCAGACGTGTATGACCAGCTCTATAAGTGGTTCTGTTATGTTTGCTGATGATGTTTGCTGAAACTTGCAGAACTAGCTTGTTGGCATTTCTGGGAAAATGTAAAATTCCTTACAGGACACCATTTTCCTATGTTGCAACATGAGGCCTGAAAAAGCCAGTATTCATTTAAAGTTTCATTTCAGTCCTTAATATCTTTAACAGGAAAGCCATCATTAATCATGATGGATCATGGAAGACAAAACTGGGATAAACATTTAATCCAGTTTAATTTGCAGGAGGCAGACATCAAAAAATAAATAAATAAAAATGTGAGGAAAACAAAAAAAAAAACCCCACACGTGAGAGTCTATACATTTCTCAGATGTCAAATCTCTTTAATCCAAACCTTTTGAGCATACAGAAAGAGCTAATTTTCTTCACTGCTCTAGTGCATATGTAGAACACTTTATACATGACAGCACAATTTTTCCTTCATTTCTCTGATAGCATCCATATTTGAATATTTTGTATGGCAACACCACACTGGGTAGAGAGATTCTGCACAACTCTGAGAAAGGGGAAAACAAGCAAACAAAAAAACAGAAATCAAAAGACCAGAAAAAAGGCCACTTCCTGGGGCATCATCACTACACAATAGTAATTAAAAAAAATTATCAGAAAAGAAGTCTAGATAAACAACAAAAATATCAGTAAAATGTAATATTTTTCTTGCAGGTCACAATGCACATCAATTGTGAAAAATGCATTAATAAGTGAAATTCTGTAATAACTTACATTTTAAATGAAAACCAATTCAGTATTTTGGTCTCCACATATTCACATTAATTTCTTTTAGCAGATGTGTTCATCTAAAGCAATGTACAGGTGAGGTAGAATATGATCGTAGCACAGTGTGAGCAATTGCTGGTTAAGGGCATAACAGTGGCTCTCTGGCAGAGCTTAGATTGGATCTAAAAATTTATGGTGAGCTACTATTACACTTATCAGTATAAGCTTTTGGCAGTAAAAGACTTGTTTTGCAGGCAGTTATATCAAAATGTGAAATCCTATAATAGAAATGAAGTCATCTTGGTCAAACCATTTTCAAACAAAATCAGGGGTTTGCTAGGAACATATCTGTAGATGCCAACACATACTTTGGATGAACCTGATCATTCTGTACATTTCTATCCACAAGTAAGTGTAGTGTAAAAAGTTTCAGACCTCAGATGAAGGGCTCAGGTGAGACTCATGCCCCTATGGTAAGTTTCCCAGTCCAACGTACATTTGCGGGCAGAATCTGAAGTGGGCCAACCATTCTGGTCTGCTCATCTTTAAGAGACAAGATGAGCAATCTGTTGAAAGTTCCTCATAATGAGAATAATAAGTTTGCATAACAGTGATCCCAGTGAATGTACAGTTATGCTCTGTCAAACCTAAATATTTGCTGGACATGTCCTTCTTCACAGACTTGCAGGTTGCAGTTTCACAACACAGACACACATTACTGCTCCCCTCTACGGCATGCCAACTGCTCAAATGAAACAAGGTTCAGGAGTTATGACAGCTTCTAAATGAGTCATTTTATGCTATCAATGGTCATCAAGTTTTACTAGATTGTCTTACTATACGAATAGTTTCATAAGATCATAAATAAATAGACTGACCTAAATGAAGGGCCATGAAAATAGCAAGCTTTGTTTTGAGAGTCAGGCAGACGATAAACAGGAGCAGCTCTCAAGTGGCAACTGATGAAAACCTAAGCATTGCAAAGTCTTAATCAATAAGCAAATATTGCATCCATTTCAAATAACAGCTACATGTACAGAGTTTCACATATCTGCATAAATTACCTAAAACATGTCCGAAAAGTAGACAAAAGAACCCAATTAAACAAAGGAGACAAAAATATCATACTTGGTAATTTATTTATTGAAGAAAATTATCCAATATTACATATTTTTGAGTGGCAAAAGTATGTGAACCTCTAGGTTTAGCAGTTAATTTGAAGATGAAAATAGAGTCAGGTGTTTTCAATCAATGGGATGACAATCAGGTGTGAGTGAGTACCCTGTTTTATTTAAAGAGTAGGGATCTATCAAAGTATGATCAATCTTCACAACACATTTGTGGACATGTACACAAAAAAAGGTGTATTTTGAGGACCTCAGAAAAAGAGTTGTTGAAGCTCATCAGGCTGGAAAATGTTCAAGACCATCTCTAAAGAGTTTGGACTCCACCAATCCACAGTCAAACAATGTGTACAAATGGAGGAAATTAAAGACCATTATTACCCTCTCCAGGAGTAGCTGACCAACAAAGATCACTCCAAGAGCAAGATGTGTAGTAGTCTGCGAGGTTACAATGAAGCCTCGGTTACATTGGCCAACATTAATGCTCATGAATCCACCATCAGGAGAACACTGAACAATGGTGTGCATGCAGGGTTGCAAGGAGAAAGCCACTGCTCTCTAAAAAGAACATTGCTGCCTGTCTGCAGTAAAGATCACATGGACAAGCCAGAATACTATTGGAAAAATGTTTTGTAGACAGATTAGACCAAAATGTTTGTTTTTTGGTTTAAATGAGAAGCTTTATGTTGTGGAAGGACTTGAAGCAAGCAGTTTGTGTGAGAAAACCCACCCAGAGTTGAAGCTGTTCTGTACTGAAGAATGGGCTAAAATTCCTCCAAGCCAATGTGCAGGACTGAGCAACAGTTACCAGAAACATTTAGTTGCAGTTATTGCTGCACAAGGGGGTCACACCATATACTGAAAGCAAAGGTTCTCATACTTTTGCCACTCATAGATATTTATCACTTCGTGGATAAATAAAATGACTAAATATAATATTTTTGTCTCACTTGTTTAATTGGGTTCGCTTTGTCTATTTTTAGGAGTCAAAAAAATCTAACGTTTTAGATCATTTTATGTATTCACAAACTTTCAAGCACCACCATAGGTAGAACTGCAAGGTACGTATATTGTGTTGGATACATGGCTTTGGCATCAAGTTAAAGCCATTATGGAGCAATGACAGGTGTATTAATTACATTATAAAAAGACAAACAGTCACCCGTTTTCTCTGATCTTGGGGGAAGTAGAATGCCTGTATGTTGAACCTGAGGATATTCGGCTTTGGCCTGCTGTAAAACTTGGATGATGAATATGGGAACATGCTATCTATCAGGCACCTACAACACAAGCAAATAGTTAGTCAGAACATAACAGTTTGTCAGAAATGTTAGTATGCACAGTGCACCACTAACCCATGGTCAGATATGAACTCATAGCTGGGCCATGATAATGTGTCAGAATTGACAGAAGCCTCACAGTGGTCGACATAGATTCGTAGTGGATGGTGCATAGGACTATGCACTGCTGCTTCCAGGAGCAATGGCTCTCCCTGCTGGAGGACAGTGGACTGAATAAAGGAGCCTAAATCACCAGAGAGAAAACAGAATAAACAAGGGTGCTCCTCATTTCTCAAACTGCTCCTCCTCATTTCCTTATCTATTGAAAGACATGATCGCATGTCAAATGTAAACTGTACTTTACTCCAAATATACATTAGTATGCTTTTAGTAAACTTGATAGAATATTTGAATATGGAGACATGTAAGATTACTGGCATGTTTGTCTCAAGAGATTATCTTCAATTCCTCCAGTTGCATTTTAACAACTGGTATATTCTTAAAGATGGTGACCTTTTTGATTTATGGGTCATGGGCTGAAAGAGGTAGTATCAAGGAATCAATGAAGCTTCAAAAAAAAAAGTGTTTCAGGGAGCTTAATTCCTTGCTGAAACATTACAAAGTAAAAAGGCCATGAGCAGCTACACCTGAATGGTAGAAAAGGAGCAATCCATATTGTAAATCAAGGTAAATCTTAAGGTACAGTTCACCTTTAATTACATTGAGAGAGAAGTGTAGTAATCCTACTGCTTCAATAGTTGAGGTCATGGGCAACCAGGTGGGGCTCAGTGGTTCGGCACTCACTCTAAACTTTCTGTAGGATTCACAGAAAACGATGAAACACTTCTGGTAATAAGAAAGAACACACCATAAGCCACAACTATATATTTGTAACGCAGCCCACCTTTTATAACGGCACTCAATAGGAACGATTGTAGGTGGATGTTTCAATACATGGACACCATCCCAGTTTAGATGCGTTTCAGGGGAAAATACCAGCTTATTGGAATAAATGAGCCAGTTGCCACTTACCTGGAAATAAAAGAGACACTAAACAATTGTGCTCATGTCAATCTTTTTAACAGGTTTTTGCATAAAATTGTTTTATAACAAATTATCTCTGCTGATCTCCTGGAATTTTCATGGACCGCAGTCATAATTTAAACAGAATGATCAGAAAAACAAACATACAAAAAAAAAAAAAAAAAAAAAAAATCCAGGAAGAAGTGATGAGAGTTCAGATGTGTTTGTCTAGACTGGTTTTGATTGGCATGAAGGCTACAGTAACTCAACCAATCTTCACAACCATGGTGAGCAGAAAAGCATCCCACAACACGTCATACCCTGAAGGAGAAGGGCTACAACATCACATCAGGTTCAAAGAACAGGAATTTGTGCTACAATGGGCACAGGCTCACTAAAATCAGGATGGGTGATGATTGAAAAAACATTGACTAGTCTAACCCGACCTAATGTGCTGGACATTTTATACAGCCCAATTCTCTACTAACAAATGTCGCAATTAGGTTGGTTCTAGTTTAGATTTCTTACTCTTGATTCACTCCCACAGTCTTGTAATCCGGCAGAAATGACCATCTCAGTAAGGGTAATGAAGTCTTTAATAGGAGTGCAGTCTCCAGGAGCACCATGTTCACCCAGCCGAACTGATCTGGGAGATAAACGAAGGCCGGGTCCAAAGTACTGCGTTTTCACCACAATCCTCCAGTTGTTCTCCTCACACTTTACAACCAGACCTCCACTCTCAGGCTCAGAGACATTTTCAACGTTTGAAAACAAACGTCCGGGGAATATTTTAGGAGAATCTTGATGTGAAAGCTCTATTTCACTCGTCTTCTGTCTAGAAAAGTAGTTGGAATTCAAGCCCTCATGTGAGGCAGCAAGAACTGCTAAACTGATCAACAATACACTCTGAATCATTGTAGGACATTGATAATATATTGTATACTTATCTCAAAATACGCTACAAAATGCTTGGTTCATGACTTTATAAGACGCCTTTAATCAGCCTGCATCACTTTCACCTGTAAGCACTACTTTATATGGAAGCCCTAAGAGTCCATGCATCATTCATTTTAGTTTCTGTTGTTGATCTCGACAGAACAAGAAGTTGTTTTCTCGTGATCTTGACGTAACCAAAATGTTTTTTATTTTATTTTTCTCACAACGTCATTTTATTGTGAGAAAATCTGCCGCTTTGTGAATGGGACTGGTGTTACATCCATGTTGGCATCTTCCCTATCATAAATGTAATAATCCCCCGCTATAGAGACGGACTTGATCTCCACATTAAGAGAGAGGGGTGCCCACCTTCTTAAGTTTCTGACACTAATGTGGATGATGTATTCTTGTAGCCCACCCCAGAAGTTAGTATCACCCTGGTTCCTTCATTAATTAAAGTTAATTAATCTTAACTTAATGAACGAAACATGTAAGAATCAAACTAACAAAAGTTTGATTCTTACATGTTTCGTTCATTAAGTTAAGATTCATAAGATTTTGAAGCCTAATCACTCGCCAGAAGATAAAATTAGGCTATAAACGAATTACACCACGGTCGCATGACTTCAACGTCACCACCGCTACAACTCTTTCGATCCAGTTCGGCGTGATGACGTGTAATGTCCCCGACAGCCTCTGTAGTCCATTCAGCCACTCGTTATTAACCGTCTTTTTCAAGACACGTAAAAGCGTTTTTTTTTCTTTCTTTTTTTTTTCTTTTTTATCCTGAATGAGGTATTACTGATGTATTTTATGGCGTATTATAAAACGTGAACATATATTGAGCTTGTGTTACCCACAGACCTTATTTCTGGCATTTAACCAAAAAAAAAACATTTTAAAACCCCATTGACTTCTGGATGTTCAGTACACAGAAAATTTAGGTCGAGATCACGAGAAAACAACATAAAATGAATAATGCATGGCCGCTCAGGGCTTCTGTAACTTTTAGCGTTTAAAATAAATATATAAATAATAATAGAAAAAAAAAAAAAAACCTTTAGCGGAACTGTTAATCACAAGCTATTGCTCAGTAGGGAAGGACTTTGCGGACGGACCTTTCGGTACTGCAAGTTGCACATGGAGCTACAGAACATTTTAAACGGATTAATGCATTAGTGAAAGAGTTTATGCCTATTGTACAGTACATAAGCATAATATTGAATCGTCTGGCTGGTTTGTTGTTGTTTTTGCACTTCATGGAGCGGAAACGGGAAGAAGAGATAGACTGGGGAGAGCGATTATACAGAGAGGATCCGCTCACAACTGTAAACAAAAGTGTAAAAGCTGCTTTAGTGAAGAATGCACACGAAGGACTCGCACTGCCATTGACAGACTATGAGAGATGTTCTGTTATATCAGGACAGTGTGTGTATTATCATTACGGCTGTGATGGACAGGACGACAGAGGCTGGGGTTGTGGATACCGGACTGTTCAGACCATAAGCTCTTGGTTCAGTAATGTCTCTCACGGTGGAAAATCCAGACCTCCGCCAAGTCTCCCTGAAATCCAGCAAGCTCTGGTTACAGTAGGAGACAAACCCGCCTCGTTTTTAGGCTCTAAAGAGTGGATAGGGACTTGCGAGGCTGCTATGGTGCTTGACCAGCTGTATGATGTCCCCTGCCGGCTGATGCATGCGCGCAGTGGGGGGAAAGAGCTGGAGCAGGCGGCTCAGGACCTGCACCTCCATTTCCTCACCCGCGGATCACCGGTAATGATGGGTGGAGACAGGGACAACTCCTCCAAAGGCATTCTGGGTGTCTGCACTGGGAAAGAAGGCAGCTACCTGCTGATAATGGATCCACACTATCATGGTCCTGCCCTGGACAGAGAGTCTCTGCAGAGGAACGGCTGGGTGGGGTGGAGAAAAGTTCACTCTCTTGATCAGAGCTCCTTCTATAATCTTTGTCTGCCCCAAACATAACCATGATTCCACTCATTGGTTATGCCACAGCTTCCCAACACTGGTCCAGGGAAAACACTCAAAAGTGCAACACACAAGGGTATTCTAGGACCAGGGTTTCAAACTTTTATGCTAATATTTCCCAGCTGTTTAGTTTTCTAAACTGTTAGGCATAAATATTAATTAATTCATTTATTTATCTTCAGTAAGCACTTTATCCTGGTCAGGGTTGTGGTTGGTCTGGTGCCTATCACAGAAACACTGAGAGTAAGCTGGGAGAATTCACCCTGGATGGGATGCCAGTCCATTACAGCAGTGGTTTTCAAAGTGGGGGCCGCCAGGGGGGCCTCAACAATTTGGTGTGAAAAATATATTCTCATTCTCAGACAATCACACACACACACACACACACACAATCAATTCCTAATGTAATGTAATATAAATATGTAAGATGTAATTATTAATAAAAAGGGGGATATATTCAGAAGTCTGTATTTTTAATGTGTTTTAAAGACATCTTGCAAAAGTGGGGCCTCAGTCAAATGTTAATGCCATTTGGGGGGACTTGCCCTGGAAAAGTTTGGGAACCCCTGCTTTACAGCACAACACACCACATCCAATTTTGCACTCAAGTCTCCTTTAGTGAACAGTGGACTAGTTCAACAAAATAGACTTCATATAAAAACCATAATGAACCTTCCTTTACCTTTACACTATCCATTGTTACCCAGATGAAGATGGGTTCCCTTCTGAGTCCGGTTCCTCTCAAGATTTCTTCCTCATACCATCTTAGGGAGTTTTTCTTCGCCACTGGCTTGCCCAAAAGGGATAAATTCACACTTAAAATCTATATCCTGTGTTTATATGTTTCTGTAAAGCTGCTTTGAGACAATGTTCACTGTAAAAAGTGCTGTACAAATAAAATCGAATTGAATTGAACACACACATACACAATGTATCATAGACAATCTACTTAGCAGCATGTTTTCCAGCTGTGGGAAGAGGAAACCCATAGGAACATGCTTAGGATCGAACCAGGGATTCTTGAGCTGTGAGGCAGCAATGCTACCCACTGTACCAAGCATAAATATCAATTCTAAGCCACCGTGCGCCTACAGGTAAATATGTTTGAACAATATTGTTAGTTAATTTACATGATATAACTTATATCTTAAGATTTGCACGTACCTAATATGAGTTAGGGATCCTTCTGACCCACACTGATTTTTATTTTGGCAAGGAGTATAATCATATGTGGGACGCTTACCTTTACTGCATGAAGAAGTTCTTTTGGGGATTTTAACATGGACTCTTGTGCCCCCTTGTGGGCAAAATAACACACAGTCCATTTTATAAAGAAGTTGTACTTTTATAAAGAAGTTGATTCTTTCCAAAAATGTATAGGGATCGTTTTTGAACAAATCGGTTCAATGAATAATTCAGTAACTCACTTATTAAGACAGTGACTTGCCTCCACCTAGTGGCGGATTTTTGTTCTTGTGATATCCTTAGCATTACTTACAGTCATTTCCATTTACTCCGAAATGAAACGTTGAAACTTTCGTTTTCTTTTCGGTCGGGATGAAACCATCACCAAAACACACTTTACTGTGGGTAAGGAATCCTTCACTCACAAAACAGGTTAATAAACACACACAAACAAAAATAAGTCAAGAGCAACGAGCTGCGCTGAAAACCAGTGGATACAGACGTCGATATTAATGCATCATAAACAGAACTAAATGGTTCAGTCCTCTGGAACATCCAGTATAAAGGAGGGGTCTGAAGGTAGGCGGTGATTCTTTGTAATGATGCCGTTTTCAATCACTTCTTCCAGACGAACGTGTAAGTATGGGTTTAAAATATCAAGATTTATGGGCATTAATTAGTCATAAACCTGATTACTTAAACACATTTTTAAAGAGGATCATCAGGTACATTGGAACATCTGATACATTGGGACAGAAGAACTTATGCTTACACGTGTATATTTTATAAAGGTTATAAAGGAAATCTTGACAAATATATTTCAGACCTTTATGATGAATAATGAATATATACATAGAGTAACAAAATAAGCTATTATTATATATCTTTCCATATATTATCTAATCCTTGCTATTATAGGCTATACATTTATTACAAAGTCCGCTCAAAGGAGATGGGGAAAATAATTTATGTGCATTGCATTTAATGAAACAGAAATATAGAATATTACTTAGGCTTGTTACTAAGTACATACAGAGATTTTTACTAATTGTCACAAGCTGCTGCACACCAACAACAGGTTAAATGCATTACAACTGCTTCCAGGTGTCAGGTGTCAGGTTTCCTTTCTGCTCACACCACTCCTAGATCTCAGCCAACACACACTAACTATTAGCTTGTTCCTAAGCAGCAGAAATGTAAATATCAAGGTAAATATCAGCAATATGATATACAGTGAATTTAATGAATCATTTTCATTAGACAATCAGTCTTGCATCCGCGTTTATCTGCAGACCCCTTTTATCATTTAGAATTTCAAATTTAATTCCTTTCCGGTCACTCTGCAAGTGTCATCATTTGGGGCGGCTGTGGCTCAGTTGGTAGTCCAGCGGGTTGTCCACTAATCCACCAACCGTGGGGTTGGCGGTTCGAATCCCGGCCCGGGTGATCCCATGCCGAAGTGTCCTTGGGTAAGACACTGAACCCTAAGTTGCCCCCAATGGCAAGCTAGCACCTTGCATGCAGCTCTGCTCCCATTGGTGTGTGAATGTGGTCTCATTAGTAAGTCGCTTGTAAATGTAAAAATGATATTTCTGTAAAGCTGCTTTCAGACAATGTACCATTGTAAAAAGCGCTATACAAATTGATAAATTAAATTAAATTATCCTCAAAAAGCCAAGCAGTGGCTCTCAGGTACTTTTTATGCTTTACTGGTGTGATGTGGTGAAGGTTTTGTCCTTTTGGTTTACAGTAACAGTACTGTTATGGAATGGAGTCCTTTATTTGTGGATGCATGGTTCCCATTCAAACATTTCTTCTGATAAAAAGCATTTATATGCATGGGCGTAACCACGCACTCTTTGGGGGGTCGTGACCCCTCCCAAAGTTGAGGCAATATCAATCTGTCCCCCCCAATATACAGGAGAAAATATTTTCTATACTGTATGTTCCACTTTAATTTTCCATGTCTTTAAACGGATCTGTCTTTTCTTCACCTATTCTATTTATTTTATTGATCTATTTATTTATGTCTATTCTTTTTAATATATTCACGTTTTTTAAAGGAAAATCGGTGTGTGTGTGTGTGTGTGTGTGTGTGTGTGTGTGTGTGTGTCCAATTGTATACTTGGTTTTGCCCAGACTCAACGCAAGGTTGGTGATGTATTTTAGCAGATTTCCCATGCTGTGGGAGCTTCTATCACTCAGAAACCACGTGAATTCAAACAGTAACTGTAATCCTAAAACTATGTTCTAAGTATGCTAATTTTCACTATCAAATTTTGGAAGTTTGGCTGCGCGTGTGG
>JAFFST010050092.1:218249-263184 GCA_022414735.1 Noturus placidus | reverse complement strand
GGTTACGCCCTTGTGTATATGAATTACCTTAAGACGACATGAGGCCATAATATATCTTGATATGATGTCTTTGACTGAAAAGGTTTCTAACAGCTCATATTTTATGTAACAGAACAGACTGAGGAATCTTTAGGATCCATATAAAGAAGCATATTTATTAAAAACATCAACAGAGTAATCCAAAGTCAATTGTAATATTCCAAGCATAGATTCACTCAAAAAATGTCTATATTTGGAAACAAGGCTATAACACAGTGTGTGCTACTGGGAGATGTTGTGGAAAAAAACTCTTGCAATTGCAGCCTCTGCTGGCGGGAAGAGGAAAAGTCCAGAGTCATTGTTACTTTAGTGATTGTGTAAACAAACAAACAAACAAACAATACAAATCAACAGTTTGACTACAGAGTATTGCCAGTCCTGCACTATGTCTACTGTCACTATGTCTAATGCCATGGGTAATGACTAACTGTTATGAATTATTTAAAATGAATAAAATGAATTGTATTATGAACAGACCAAAAGTGTAAAAATGTTTTGTTGTCATGATAAATAATTAGAAAAAAATCAATCTTTGTTATCTGTTATTAATTGTTTTTGCTGTCTATAAATTGACTTCCCTATGGCTAAATACTTAAATATTAATTGTTTGATTTGTATAGTTTGCCAGTAAAGACTGATTGTTCTCATACTATGAATAATGGAGTCTTCTGATGAAGAGGTAAGCACAGAGCATAGCATTATATTTATTTAATTCTCTGATTTACATGCAAGGCTGTTTGTTAGACATTTGTTCAAACTCATTGCTCATATCATTGTTCAAATATTTCCAAATAAAGCAATTTGAAGACAGCATAGATTTCTTTGACAAAGAGCTACAACTAAATCTTCCTGAAAAACAGTCTGCAGAATCACATTTAGAAGAAGAGACAGTCACGTCAGAAGGTACTGTTGTAAAATTACTTGAACAGATCACTTTCAGACACAGACATGGCAGTTGATCATGTTTGCAGAGTTGAATTATTCTTGTTCTACACAGATGTTCCTGCACCATATGACATATCAGTGCAGTCCATTGGAACTGATTTTGTTAGACTTGGGTGGAAATGCCTAGACAGCATATCAGCATTTCAGCTGAACTGCTCCAGCAGCACATCTTCAAGCATCCAGACCCTTTCACAGAATTATGCTGAAGTGTCAGGCCTGTGCCCAGGTACAGAGTACACTTTTACAGTGGTTGCAGTCTCAGAAAATGGAAACCAGAGTTCAAGAGCCAAAGTGTCTGCATATACAAGTAATAACCAGTTTAATAGTTTTTTAGTGAAGTATGTCTAATGATATTTACCATGCCATTACTACTTCAACTTTCTTTCCGTTACAGTTCCAAACCCACCTGAAAGCATCAAGGTTAACAATATTGACAGTACATCAGTTACTCTGACCTGGCATCCACCTGCTTCCTTAGAGAAGAAGTACCAAGTGGTGTGTTCTCACAATGGTAGAACTGTTCATGAAGAAGAAACAGAAACGAACACACTTGTTATCAATAACCTGAAACCAGGAAAAAAGTACTCCTTCTACATTACAACAGTGCTTAAAAATGGCAGCACCAGTAAGAGAGCTGCGTCATTCGCCAGCACTCGTAAGTATTTATCCACAATTTACAAGTCTTTAAATTTTATGGCAACTGGTTTTAATCCAAACCGTCAGCTGTGTCAAATGGTTTCTTTTTTTTAATGAATTAGAAACCAAACTCGAGAGCTTTCTTCAGGACGTGGGGCTGAAGCAACACTTCACTGATAAACTGTCACTGACTACTGTACTACAGATAGACAAGAGCACAGTGACAGATGATCCAGCACAGTCTCTATCAGATTTACCGTGGCTTTTCCTCAAGAAAATTATGATGGTGAATGTGACCGCAAGAAGTGTCAAATGTGCTTCATCAACTGATGAGGATGAAGATATGAGTTTGGATCTGTATAGTGATCTGGAGAGTCTTGTCCTCAACCAGGACTCTAGTCATAAAGTAAATCCTTTAGACATCATAACTGCACTCTTCCTTTGCTCAGACAGTTTTCTTCAACAAGAAATGGCCTTGAAAATGTCGATGTGCCAATTCTCTGTTCCTTTACTGCTTCCTAATTGTGACACACAGCAGAGCATGCTCATGCTTTGGGCCTTAAGAGATATTGTGAAGAAGTTTAGACCACACTCCTTGTCTGATTCACGAGGGTTTGTGGAAGACAGGATCGTTCTAGCTGACTTACCCTTGGTGTCCTTTGTAAGACTTGGAGACTGTAGCATTTCCAAATCTCAAATCTTGAACAAGCTGCTCAGTAATCCACAGCAATATCATGACACATTTGTGCACCATGACATGAACTGTGGAGACATCCCAAGAAAAATATCAGATGGTTTGGTGGAGATCAGCTGGTACTTACCTTGTGGAAGTAAAAACATAGACATCTTCCCAGAACCTGTGGCTTTTGCAAACCTGAGAGGTGACATAGGTACATTTGAGACTCAGTACTCATTCCTTTGTCAGATTTCTACGGCAGTTTTTGTGTTCTTTGACAATTTAGAAACAAACTATCAGCTGCTCACCAATACACATGTACATGCACAATTGTATTTGGTGGGTAATGCACAGACCAAAGCCTTCAACCTGGATTTGTTGAAAAGAACAGCTGCTACATTGAACTTGAAAAAAAACAGCATCATTCTAAAGACCAAACAAAACGATGCAGATTTTGTCAAGAATTTGTGTTCTGCAGTAAGTGGTGTTGTTAAAAACAGTTCTATGACTGTACAACTCGAGAAGATGACCAGCATTGCATATGAATTTGGAATTTTGATTGATGAAGACAATAAGGACTGTCAAAACGCAAAAGAAAATGCAAATGCAATCACTAGCATGATACAGGACACACTAAAGTTTAAGGAAGAACAGCTGCCACTGCAGGGTGAGATCTGGAAGAAATTAGGAAAATTAGAGAGAGAGGAGTGTAGGCTTCGTAAAGCTGGGAATAAAAACATTGAGATGTATAAAAGTGAACTGAAGGAAAAGAAGATGGAACTCAGGAAGCAGCAAAGCAGCTATGAAATGTCAGAAGCCATGACCTGCTTCGTAAGTGCACTGTCAAGTTCAAGTCTTGAGAGATCCTACTTCCTGAAATGGATGCGAATGAATTTGGACAACCTGTCTCGTGAAAAACTATCTGGCCTTAGAGAAATGTACAAGGTGAAATGCCAAGAATCATCTGAGAAGAAGGAGGAGATTGCATTACTTGACAGACAGATCTCAAACAGTGCTTTAGGAACTGAACACTTTTTGAGGGAAATGGGTCAGCTGTATGAAGCTGCAGTCACCCTTTCAGAAAATACACAGTCACGACAACAAATGCTACACTTACCCAAACTGTGTGCTGAACTCCTTTTAAATGGATTCCCTCTTGAACTAGTTGATGGAGATGCTTCAAATCTACCTTTAAGGTGGATTAGTGATGTACTGAAAGAGCTGAATATTTTAGTGCAACCCAAGAATAAGATCATGGTAGTCACAGTATTAGGAGTCCAGAGCACAGGAAAGTCTACCCTACTAAACACCATGTTTGGGGTTCAGTTTGCAGTCAGCAGCGGAAGATGCACACGAGGAGCTTTCATGCTGCTGATCAAAGTCTCAGACAGCTACCGAGAAATACTTAACTGTGATCATTTAATGATCATTGATACTGAAGGACTGAAATCGCCCGAGCTGGCACAGCTTGATGACAGCTATGAACATGACAATGAACTGGCCACACTTGTTGTTGGACTGAGTGACATTACCATCGTCAACATTGCTATGGAGAACTCCACAGAAATGAAGGACATTCTGCAGATTGTGGTGCATGCATTCCTCAGGATGAAGGAAGTGGGTAAAAAACCCATGTGTGCATTTGTGCATCAGAATGTAGCTGATGTCTCAGCACATGACAAAAATGTGAGAGACCGGAAGCTTCTTTTAGAGCAACTAAATGAGATGACCGAGGCAGCAGCCAAGATGGAAAATAAGGAAGACTACAAGAAGTTTACTGATGTAATGGAGTATGATCCAAAGACTGGTAACTGGTATATACCTGGGCTCTGGCATGGTAACCCACCAATGGCACCAGTGAATGCTGGATACTCTGAGGCGGTCTATGACTTCAAAAAGAACATGATTGACATTCTTGTAAAAAAGCAGATATCTACAAACAACATTGAAGAATTTTTGGAGTGGACAAAAAGCTTATGGAATGCAGTAAAATATGAAAATTTCATATTCAGCTTTAGGAACAGCTTGGTAGCTGATGCATACATGAAGCTGTGCACTGAAGTCCATAAATGGGAATGGTCTTTCAGAAAGAACATGTACACATGGTTAACATCTGCTGAAACCAGAGTGTCCAATTTTGAGATGATGAAATCAAAATGTGACCAGACAAACCTGCAAGATTTACTGAGGACACTGAAACAAGAGGCCTCCTCAGAGCTTGATAAACAGGAAAATGACATTTTGGAAAACCTCGTCAGATACTTTGAGCAAACAGAGGGTCATGTCTATCTTGTGGAAAATTACAGAGAAGACTTTGTAAACAGTGCAAAATCTCTCAGGAGGGAAACAGAAAACTCAGTGCTGAGTAAACTAGAGGCAGTAATTGAGATTCGGACAGGAAAGAATAATTTGGACAAAATCAAGAAAACGCATACTGACAAAATGGAAAAGAAAGTGCTGAACCTTCTGGAGAACCTCCGGAGAACTAGACGTTCAGAAAGTATGTCTGAAGAGAAGCTTGATAAAGTATTTGAAAAAATATGGCAGGAAACACTTGACGAGCTGTCATTTAAAGGCTTACAGAGACGAATAATATCCGACATTGTTTTTAGCCAATTACGAACAAACATGAAGCAAAAGGGAAGCTCTGTCACTGAAATGTTAAATAGAGTGACACTGGATCAATATAAAATACAGAAGTTCATTGTTACACCAGAAACATTTTTTAAAAAAATGCTAAATAATATTTGCAAATCGGAACACACAGTGAGACTGCAAGAGTTGGCAGACAGTATCATTGATGCATGCACACAGTCAGTTAATGACAAAACAGAGGGAAAATCAGATTATCATGACACCTACATTCAGGAGATCCTACGTTTAATTGATACAAAACTGAAATCAGCCAAGAATTTGAAGTTTTCTGAGGACTTTGAACTCTCTCTTAAGCTGCACATTTGTGCTATTTCTGCAAGAGAATTCCAGGTCATGCATAACTGTTTTATTGAAGACAATGACCCACGCCGATGCCTTGAGCAGTTCAAAGATAAGTACCGTGATGATTTCAAAGATCTGTTCAATAATCGTGATCAGTGTCAGAGGAAAGCTGAAGAATTCACAAAACTCTGCCTGAGCCCAGCAGTTGAGACATTCATCTGTAACTCACTGGGACCAGACATTATTGACACAATGCTTCAAGGGGAAAATGCATTTCAATTCAGTACACGTGCATTTTTTCAGTACTCTATTTTAAAACAACTTCTAAATGACAGTGATTTTCAGAACTATGAGACCTACATACGTTCATATGAAAGCTTTGTTAAAGACTGGATATTAAAACAAATTACAGACAGATTTTCCACAGGGGACAAACTTTTTGAACTGGAACAGCAGCATCTGAAAGGAGCTATTATGGAGATAAAAGAGGCCATCAAAAAAGCACAACATAAGACAGCTGAAACTGAAAGCATAAAGAAATTTATTCAAAACATGTGCAGAGAGCTTGGAGATAAACTTGTCATTCCAAATGCTGTCTTGGCAGCAGTCATGGTTTTGAGTAATGCCAAGCAGGAGCAATTTGCCCACTGGCTCACAAAGTCTGTGGAAGAAATGGAAGAGTCAATGAAGAGACAGTTTAAGATGGGAAACATTCAGCACAGACTGACAACACTCAAAATGAAACCACAGGACGAGCTGTTCAAGCGTGTGTTTGGCTGTGGGAAACTGTGTCCATTCTGCAAGGCACCATGTGAGGCAGGAGGAGAAGCTCATAGACATCATTCTGCTTCTGTACACAGACCTCAAGGACTTGGTTTATACAGGTCTGTGCACTCAGAGAAATTAGTCACTAATATTTGTTCCACTAATGTGAACACTGAAAGAATGTTCAGATGCCTAGAGACCAAACATGAGTGCCATCCTTACAAGAAATACAGGGAGATCTTTCCGGACTGGCACATCCCTGCAGACCCCAGCATAGAGGCCTCAGACTACTGGAAATATGTGATGGCAAACTTTAATAACCAGTTTGCAGAAGCATACAATGCCAAGCCTGCAGATATTCCCTCTGTGTGGAAAAAAATCACAAAGCAACAAGCAGAAAACAGTTTGAAGGAGTGTTTTAGTATCAAGTAAACACTAGAAGAACTCTTCAGGATAAGGGAATTCCCCCCCTGATGTCAAAATGCTATAAGCATCTTTCATCTCATCCTGCCTTTAATCCGTCCCATGATGACACCTGTGGTCAACATAAAATCAATAGCATATATAAATTAGATTTTCATTGTTTTTTCTTGTGCCTCTCTTTAAAAATTCCAAACAGCAGAGAGAATACTATGCATTTTAAATTACTGAAAAGCATGAGAATTGGAATAATGCCTTTGGATGTTAAACTTTACTAATTATTCATTCTTAAATTGTATTTTTTTTTCTATTTGTTTTACTGGGTTTTCTTCCTGATTGGTTAGGTGACTGTTGGTTTCTCATAAGCAGATTATCCTCTAAACTAAAAAGAAATATCCAATTAAACTGCATTAACTATAGATTTAAGCATGTTTATGTAACATTGTCATGTCTATCTAACATTTTCTGGAATATGTGATGAGTATGTTCATTGAAAGTTGATGATATGAAACTAAAGACATCATAACATTTTGTCTTTTAATCAAAATCAATGTTACCTGTTTTACTTTCAATAAAACTGTGATTCTGTCTAAACAAATGTTCATGTGTATAAATATACACTCATGGAGCACTTTATTAGGAACACCTGCACACCTATGCATTCATTCAATTATCTAATCAGCCAATTGTATACCTGCAGTGCATAAAAATCATGCAGATATGGCTCAGCAGCTTCAGATAGTGTTCACATCAACGATCAGAATAGGTTAAAAAAAAGTGATCTCACTGATTTCGATCATGACATGATTGTTGGTGCCAGATGGGCTGGTTTGAGTATTTGTATAACTGCTGATCTCCTAGGATTTACACACACAACAGTCTCTAGAGTTTAGAATGGTGCAATAAAGAAAAAAACATCCAGTGTGTGGCGGTTCTGTGGACAGAAACAACTTGTTGATGAGAGAGGTCAATGGAGAATGACCAGACTGGTTCAAGCTGATAAAAAGTTTCCACCATGTCTAGTAAGTCATCTCAAACTGGTTTCATGAACATGTGTTCAGCGTTCTTCAGTGGCCTTCCCATCCACCGGATCAGAATCCAATAGAACACATTTGGGATGTGGTAGAATGGGAAATTCACAACATGAAAATGCACCTGAAAAATCTGCAGGAATTGCGTGATGCAATCATATCAACATGGGCCAGAATCTCAAAAAAAAAATAAAAAAATAAAATAAATAAAAAAAATTGTTCATGTTGTTGCCACGAAGAATTGATGCTGTTTTGAGAGCAAGGGAGGCCCTAGTTTTGGTATAGTGTTCCTAATAAAGTGCTCAATGAGTATAATAGTATAAATATTCCACCTTGCAGAAATAATCATTACTGCTCTGCCAAGTGTTAGTCCTAATAAAAGAGGCCTATGAACAGTGCACTATAATGGTTGAGTTTGCTCATAATCTGCTATTTGAATTGTAGAACATCATAAAGGACATAAGTTAGTACTTATACAACCTGTAGGGAGAAAAACCAACATGAATAGCTACAAAATGAGTACTCAGAGTTTTTGTAACAAACCTTGTGAATAAAAATCAGCTTGTTGTGGAGCACACAAATTCTGGTTTGCATTCTCACTTCTGCTTTGAGATCAACTCCTACACAGTGTGCACAAACTATCATATTTAGATGTAGTGTAATTTAGTTCACTAAAAAGTATATACAGTCCTCTCTGAAAGTAGGGGCAGGGGCAATTCATTTATTTTTGCTACACACTGTAAGGTCCGTGACATTATGTCTGAACCCAGAGAGAACTACTCTCTGAGAACAAAGAATTGCTACGAGAACAAACACTCAACCACTCTCACAAAATTAGCATCAACATCTGAATTAGCACATCAGATTCAGGGGAGACTAGGAAATGTCTGAGCAAGGAGAGAATCACTCTGTGAGGACAGGAACGAACACCAGACCTCTCTCTCTCGCGGGATTAGCATCTCCATTTGAATTAACACATGCTGAGTAGAGACTACAAAATCATCACTACACTGTTTCCTCCTTCCTCTCCTCATACCCTTCTCTCTCTCTGTGTTGAGATCACCCCTTCCTCTCCTCACACCATTCTCTCTCTCTGTGTTGAGATCACCCCTTCCTCTCCTCACACCATTCTCTCTCTCTGTGTTGAGATCACCCCTTCCTCTCCTCATACCCTTCTCTCTCTCTGTGTTGAGATCACCCCTTCCTCTCCTCACACCCTTCTCTCTCTCTGTGTCGAGATCACCCCTTCCTCTCCTCACACCCTTCTCTCTCTGTGTCGAGATCACCCCTTCCTCTCCTCACACCCTTCTCTCTCTGTGTCGAGATCACCCCTTCCTCTCCTCACACCCTTCTCTCTCTGTGTCGAGATCACCCCTTCCTCTCCTCACACCCTTCTCTCTCTCTGTGTTGAGATCACCCTAAGTACACCCAAAGTCTATATACATTACATAACATGTTTTAATGTGAATAAGATGTCAACTATTCATGTTTACTGTATTATACAAAAGGTCTCAGGTCTTCAAAAAGTGAAAAATGCTGCTTGCATAAGTATTCAACCCCCAGCTTCTGGAAGCTCCAGATTTAAGATAATTGTCTTATCAAGAAATAGTTGACTTAGAAATGACCTTCATCTGTGGTGTATTAAAACAGCTACCATTGTCTGAACAAAAACACCTCAGTTGAAGCATTATTGAAGAGACTGTCAGTGTCACATTCATCATGAAGACACAAACTGCCAGAGGGCACCCTCACTCACATTTTTGAATGCCTTTTTCTGTTCTCTCTCATTTATTCCCCTATATATGTTACACCATTTGTCTCCCTTGTTGTTGAGTATTGTGTGTGTACTGTTACTGTCATGGCGTTGTATTTGTATGGTGAGTAGATTACTTTTAGGTTGAGTTTCCCCAGCCTAGCCTAGCCTAGCATTCTCTTGGTTTTTCTAGTTTTTGGTTCTTTCCTTGCCTCTGTTTGTTAGTTGTTTATTTAATGAAGACTGTCTGCACATCCATCTACCATCCTCAGATTTGTTACAGTCAGTCTGAAGAAAGGAGTGAAAATGAAGACTAAGAGCATACTAAGGAAATGAAAGATAATGTCAGAAAATTTCATACGGAATAGGTTGTAAATTTATATCCAAGAGGTTGGACATTAGGTTTCGCATGATTGACGATCCTATACAAACCTTAATAATTTGCTGAAATAACTTAACAATGATCCGAAATAACTTGCTATCTGACTTCAGAGCAGAGCAACAAAACATCTTTCTCTGATGCAGCTTAGCTTCCCTTGTCCATGCCGCTAAACAAATAAAGCCACAAATCTCTTTGTTCTCAAAACAGGAGCAGGGTTTAAATTAATAAAATTAAATAACATGTTTATCAGGGCTATTGGATCAATAACGCTACCTAGACAAGGCCATTCTACTACTTTAGTGCCAACAATCACTCTGATGGAGTACAGTGACTGAGAGTGGAATGAAGAGCTCTTCATAATTGAGGACTGTATGGGAGGGTGGCTAGAAAGAATCCAATGCTCAAGAAAAGCCATATGAAAGCATGAGTGTGACCCAGTAACAGCTTAACACTGTGGGAGCGCCATCGCATGTAACCGGTGACGTGGCAATTAAGCGCATCGCGTGATATATAAATGACACCTGTGAACCGTGCTGTCAGCCTTATTATCTTCAGCAAAACTGCATGTCGGTCGATTGTGTAATGAAAACAAAAAGATGCTTAATTTCCTCTCTTCCTCATCTGTTCTCAAAATCTCTGGACTTTACTTTCTCTTTAAAAAAAGAGAAGAAGAAAAAAAGAATGAGCGAGTGAGAAAAGTATGAGTGAGAGAATTGAGGAAGTGTGTTATACCTTGCTCCCGTTTCATCGCGGGGAAAACTGCACACTTTCTGTCTGGGGTTGGAACACGCAACGGCAGCCTGCGAGAGGTCTGACTGTGTGCATTGTGATCGCATTACATTAGGCAGCTCCGCTCAGGACTTGCTCTCTTCTTGGAAGCCGAAGCGAGTTGGGTTACAGAGCCTCATGGATCTGGGCCGGCTGCTGCCGAGGCAGCTAGCTGTCTCAGGTCCAAGGGATCTCGTATGGATCTGGAAGAGGAGCCGGAGACGAGTGCTGCTCTATCTTTTACCCGGTCTTCCGGGTCTTGATCGATTGTTGTTAGGTTATTAGAGCAGTTAGCCCCCAGTGCTAGCTTGGAAACTACTGCCAAATGTGTCTCCATGGGTTTTGTCTACTGTAGAAAAGGGTTACCGGGTCCAGTTCAAAGGGGCCATAGAACATGTACCCCATTACCTGAGGGAGGGAGGGTTTTTACAGCCTTTATTTTGTCCGCAAAATATAGAGGAGTATGCAGCCAATTTTAGATCTGTGTCACCTGAACTGTACTCTTCGGACATACAGGTTCAAAATTCTGACACAAAAACTTATCGTTCCACAGATTCAGTTTGAGGACTGGTTTGTGAAGATAGATCTAAAAGGTGCATATTTCCACATAGAAATATCGCTCAGTCACAGGAATTTCCTGGGGTTTGCATTGAAGGCAACGCATACCAAGATTGGATTCTTCCCTTCGGGCTAGCTTTATCCCCTCTCATCTTCAAAAAGCGTACAAATGTACTAAACTACCTGGATGACTCTTTAATTCTCGAACGATCCAGGGCACTGGCGGTTCAACATCGAGATGTTGTTCTCACCCACATGAAGAGCTTGGGGTTCAGGTTGAAACTCAGAAAAGTATGCTTTCTCCAGTGCAGTGGACAACATTTCTATGGGTTATAAGGATTCTACTATGATGAGGGTGTTTCTATCCCCAACATGCGTATGGTCAATCCTATCAACATTGAGTATGATAAAGCTGGATCTTCGCATCCGTTCCAGTTTCTACGAGAGGCTGTTGGTGCTTATGGCAGCAGCAGCCAATGTCATACCGTTGGGTCTATTGCACAGGAAACCATTTCAGTGGTGGCTAAAAAGTTGGGGGTTTCCGAGGACAAAACCTCTGAGAGTAATCAGTGTCACGTGGCGATGCCTACATGCTCTGAGAATTTGGAAGTGTCCCCAGTTTCTAGCCTTGGGTCCCACTCTAGTTGTGTCTCCTTATCACAAGAGGGTAATGACAGACACCTCCCTCTTGGGCTGGGTCGTGATCTTAGATGGTTGTCCAGCTCACGGTCTCACGGCCCTCATCTGGAGTAGCATATAAATTGCCTAGAATTGCCATATTTCTAGAATTTTTTTCTTCCTCAATTCAGAGGTCATCATGTGTTTAGACAACATGGTGGTAGTCTCATATCTCGACCATCAGGGAGGATTATATTTGCGCTCCCTTTTCAGGTAGGTGCAACTAATTCTTTTCTATGCAGAGGGAAAGTTTTGTCAGCGAGGGCAACTGGAATGTGCGGGTAGACATCCTGTTGAGGCAGGGGCTGAGGACCAGGGTTGGTGGCTACATCCACAAGTGGTGGAGTCCATATGGTGGAGGTTTGGCCAAGCGGGAGTAGATGTGTTCGCCTCCAAGGAGACAACAAACTACCTGCTGTAGTTTGCCCTCACTCCTCCGGCACCATTAGGGCTGGATGCTATAGTGCACAACTGGAAGCTATAGTGCACATCGAGGTCAAATCTATATGCTTTTTCCCCAATCCCTCTGTTCCCACAAGTTCTAGCGAGAGTTTGCCAAGACTGTCTACAGCTGCTGTTTGTAGCCCCTAGGAGGAGATCTACAATCTCTCTGTTGCCCCTTCCTTCCTTGACTTTACCCTTGGATTAGCCAAGGCCTTCCTGAACCCTACTGGATTATATTCCTTAAGTGCCTACATCTGCTGCTCAGCCAGTAGTGTTGCAGGCTTTCTGTCCTCCTCTGTTCCTCATACTGGAACAAGGGAAATTGCACCGACTGTGTTCAGAAAGGGCTCCCAGTACTTACGGCCACCGCTCCAGCCAGTAGCATAAGTTCAATTCAATTCCATTCAATTCAATTTTATTTGTATAGCGCTTTTTACAATAGACATTGTCTCAAAGCAGCTTTACAGAAATATCACAATGGTATACAGATATTAAAGGTGCGAATTTATCCCAACTGAGCAAGCCACAGAGTAAGTCAGAGTAGCTGCTGGTCAGCTTTGACGGCGACTGCAGAGGTGATGCTGTGTTGAAATAGCACATCTCTAATTAGATAGTGGAAACTATCTCTACCACTTATGAGGCGTGCGGTCTCACTATGATTCTGGGTATAAGGGCTCATTCCACTGTGGGGGTCACCTCCTCGAAGGCTTTGTCCAAAGGGGTATCCTTAGAGGATGCGTGTGCTATGGTGGGGTGGTCTACGCCACACACATTCATTTGATTTTACAGCCTGGATATACATTCCGGTCTGGGCTCGAGTGTCTTGCAGTGACCCTCGGGCTCTGATCTTTTTGTACAGGCTGTACCCTCAGTATAACGGAGTGGCTATTCTTGTTTCCACAGTGTTAAACCAACACAACGTGAAGTTCCCTTTGAAACGGAACGTCTGGGTTACGCATGTAACCCTGTTCCCTGAGAAGGGAACGAGATGTTGCATAGCTTTGTCATACCGGGGCATGCCTGTGAATTGCATCTTTGATTCAGATAATAGAGGCTCACGGTGCGGTTCATTTTAATTTACATACTTAATTTCCACATCACCTGATCATGGCAGGCCTGTAAATAAGTATGATGTTACACAAGCTTCAGATAGCGGTCACACGTGAGCGCGCTCCCACAGTGTTAAGCTAACACAACGTCTCGTTCTCTTCTCAGGGAACAGGGTTACATGCATAACCCAGACGTTTCTTTTGGTGTTATGAGGCCACAGGACAATGGTCCCAAACGCCAGGCCAAATCCAGGCAGAAGTGGTTAAATACAAAAAGGTGAATGTTGTGCAGTGGCCAAGTCAACATCCACATCTGATTCTCATTGAGAACCAAGAAAGAATGGGTGAAATCACTCCCAAAACGTGTGCAAAGCTGCTAGGAGCTTACCCCAACAGACTTCAATATTTATGCAAGCAGCATTTCATAAAAAAAAAAATAAATAAAAAAATCTGCTCACAAATAATACATTTTGACTTGGAAATTCATCTTAAAAGCATATTGGTTTGCAATAGAAAATACTGGCTGGACCTGCATAAGTGTTGTTTGTAATCCAGAAGAATGTGGTGACTTTTAAGGGGGTTGAATACTGAAGTCACGTCCTGAGAAAATCTTGTTAAGTGTTTTTGCCTTTGAAACCAAATCATGCAGAATGCCTATAGTTTTAAGTGTTTCAGTTTTTTCAGTGTAATGTAAATGACAATGTGAGCTGATTAAGATGCATGGTTATTCAGTAAACAAACAGTGACAGGTAACGGGCTATGAATGTATTTAATGTTTCCCAGATCAGAGTCACAGCATACAGTGTGTAATAATTTCTAAATCAAACAGAAATATCATCTCCTTATTTATATATTTTCTTTTTTTTTAATAATCATCTATTTTAAGTTCATTATTAACACTCTTTCTTCATCTTATCGGGTTTCTGATTTTCAACAAAGAAAGTAAGAACAAGACAACAGGCACAGGTTTGGTACACAGCAGATCTCATCATCAGAAAGAGTTTTCCCCAAGGGGATTGTATGTGCTTCTTTTGTTTTTTCATTGTTTAAACTGCAAGGCTGGTAGGATTACCAATGGTAGTCATAAATATAATACAGTTACAATCAAAATTATTCACCCCCATTGCAAATCAGGTTTCCTGTCAAAATGTACAGACTTCCAGCTGTTTGCAATGAGCAAATCAAACAAAAGCAATTGATATAGTTCAACACAACGTATGCTTCAATTGGTTTCCCCAAATTCAACTGAAAATGCAACTTATAATGACTTTTCCAGTCTCAAAATTATTCAACCTCATTAATAGAATTGGTATCTTACAGTTGCAATCAAAATTATTCACCCCCATTGCAAATCAGGGGTGAATAAACAGGGTGAGAATCCCTCACAACAGCACAAATATGCAAAACAGGTGTTGTCTCAAGCACACCTGATGCACCTTATCAAGGGCTTCATTAGTTGCACCAAGTGTGATTGAGCTGAAACACATCAAATTCCAGAACTGGCTAGGGTTAGAAAATACACGAAACACCTGGACGGGGCAGAAACAGGAAGCTATCAACAGCTGCAACCAGATTTCTGAGAAGGCAGGTTGTGAAAAACCCTCGAGTGACTGCAAAAAACCTGCATCAAGACTTGGTGGCTACAAGCACAGAGGTTCTTTGAGTTCACAGTATGGCGCATACTAAATGTAGAAAGTTTCTATGCCAGAACTCCTAAAACCACAAGAAAAGTCAGCTCAAAATCATAAATAAGCAACAGAAGTTCTGGGATTGTTCTGGGAGAAATTAAACAAAACTGGAACTTTTCAGCACAATGGATCAGCAGTATGAGGAAGAAGGATGAAGAAAGAACACTCTATCCGCAGTCAAGCATGGTGGTAGCTCAGTGATGCTCTGTGGCTGCTTTGCATCCTCTGGCACTGGAAACCTGAAGCGTGTGGAAGGCAAGATGGCTTCATTGACGTATCAGGAAATTCTAGGAGAAAACCTCATGCTGTCTGTGAGGAAGCTGAAGCTTTGGACCTTCAAAGAGGACAATGATCCCAATCATACCTCAAATTCCACCAAGGCTTTGGTTGTAAAAGAAGTCCTGGAAGATTCTACAGGGCCATAACTGTCACCTCACTTGAACCCCATTGAAAATTTATGGTGGGATTTGAAGAAGGCGTTTGCAGCACGCAAACCCAAGAATATTACTGAACTGGAGGCCATTGCTCATGAGGAATGGTCTAAGATTCCTCAAGAATGCTGCCAGAAACTGGTGTCTGACTATGCATCTCAAATGCAGCAGGTCCTAATAGCAAAATGGTGCTCTACTAAGTACTAAAGATGCTTTCCATGAATAATTTTGAGACTGGAGAAGTCATTATAAGTTGCATTTTCTGTTGAATTTGGGGAAACCACTTGAAGCATTCATTGTGTTGAACTATTTCAATTGCTTTTGTTTGATTTGTTCATTGCAGTCAGCTGAATAAGTGCATTTGAAAATGAAAGTAAAAAAGTTTCTCATTTTGTAAAATGAGTATCTCAAATATTTTATGAAACAAACAAACAAACAAAAAACAAACAAACAAACAAACAAAAAAAACTGACCAGTGCGTAATTAAGCAGATGTAAAATTTTCTTTCTTAATGAAGTGGAGGCAATCTTACACATTCCCCAAACTGCTCTTTAGTTCAAATGCTACTGTAAGAGGCCCAAGGAGCAGAGGTCTTCATAACAGCCTTCAATACACACAGAGACTCGTCATCTGAAAACGAGTGACTACTGAATGAACAGTCAGAAAAAGATTATGAGTTAGGGGTTTGATAGCTGATTAATTATAGTAGTGCAAGTGTAAGAATATCAAACAGACAAAAATTCACTCTGTAGCGAATACAACCTTTCTGTAAGATTGTAGTTGGTCGTTAATTCCTTAAACTGAATAAACAGAAGAAACAGAGATTTATACAATGATGTCTGTGGTGGCTGAAGTAACACGTGGCCCTGTTGTCCTGTTCACAAAGTAAGTATTTCATTCACCCATAAACAAACAAACAAACAAACAAACAAACAAACAAACAAACAAGAAACAGAATATTTACAAATATTTTTGTTTTTTTTTCTTACACTGAAAAATGTACAGTTAAGTCCTCTTCCATTATATTATCTTTGCTTAGCATTGCTTTCTGAGAACCCGGAGCTTCATCAGGAGAAGAAAGTCTCCACTGTTCGCCCTCTAGTGGCATAAAAAACTGAGAGAAATAAAGGCAAACGTCTTTTTTTTTTTTTTTTTTTTTTGTATACACCTCTTGTCCAATTCCGCTCTGGTATGCTGCATTAAGGTTAGCCGTGTTTCCTACCACAAATAGTGTTCACGTGGGCACAGGGGTCCAGCATGTAAAACTCTGAATCATTATTCACAGTTGTTTTTCCATGAAAAAGTCTTTTATTTATGTCTTGATGGTTTTGTGTGCCTCTAAGTTTGAATCCAATATGAACTGAATCCAATTTGTTGTTGTCCAGCATACAGGATCTCCAGTATGCTAGTCAGGCAATGCTAGACATTTTATATGTTACAATGCACTGTGCAGCATCACACATTGGCCTGCATTCAGGCTTTTCAGTCTCAGTTAGCTACAGCAGCAGTCTATAAGTTCTTTCACATATCAGCTTGTAGACAAACGTGCACAGATCCTGTCACTCTCACAGAACTCAGAATAGGACAAAAAAATGTATATGGCAGTAAACAATATTGGTGGTGTTCCATAATTCAATGTTTTTGTATAGATGTACCTTCTCTGATGGACACATGTATACCTAATCTCATGAGAATGTCAGTATCAGGCTGTACACTGAAATATTATTGAGAAAAAATAAACTAAGCAAGCCTCAAAATGACTGATGTGTCCTCATTGTGTTGTACTTCTTGGCCTTTTTTGTCTGCCTCGATTGCACATGCATCTTGGATGGTCCACAGGTTCAAATCTGATTAATATTCAATTTAGCTCCCTCCCTTCTCTGTGCTTATTGTAACCATATTTAAGGAGTGTGCAGCATTGCATCACACAGTTATGGATTTGATGCTTAGGGATTTGCTTCACTGAAATTTGCTCACAAATGTATACAGAATAAGGGTTTCCACTACATGCTCAGCAGTAGCTTGTGTGATAGTTTGGCTGAATGCTGACAAAAGCTAACAAGGGAGTGATTTCACAAGGAAAATGCAAAAGCCATATGGTGACATTTACACTAGAGGTCTCCAACTTGTCTTGCAGTCTTTCTGGTGCACTTTCTCCTACTTCTTGCTTGTAAGGTGCTGCTGACATGCATCGAACAGCTCATACACACCGACTTGCGCACGCACACACGCGTATACTGACTCACATCCTCCAGAATCCTCACAATTAGCATTCTCTGGGAATAAAGGTGCAAACAGGAGGAGCAATGAGAGAAAAGAAAGAAAAAGTGTGTGAATGCTGAAAAACAAGTGTAACACTGCAAAATTTCCCCTGACGTATATCACAAGCTGAGAAATAGCTACATACATGCATCATATGTGTAACTCCATCACACGTGTAACTCCATCTGACTATGATAGTTCACTAGTATACTGAAGATAAAATACTGCCTTGTACAGTGGCCAAATCTCAAACAATAGCACCAATAATTATACACTGACATGAAAGAACATCAGAGTAATTACATGAGTGGCCAAAAAGACAGTGGTGTTGTAGACAAGACCAAAGCAGGTAAGAAGGGGTTTGAGCTTTTCTCTGAGATTTTAAGTAATTTGTTAAAACAGTGCTATCGTGGCCAACAATGCGCTTGTATATAAACAATCAGCCTTTGAGAAAGACACTTAATTTCGCTTTCGAAAAAGGGGAACAAATAAGACAACCAAAAGATGTGATAAGAGAGCAAGCGGGTTGGCACTTGTAACTTTCTTTCTGTTGCCAAATCAATGTTGTTATTTTCTCAGAATTTTTTTGTATCTTGTTGCATGGGTACACTATAGTTAGTACTTTGCACCAAAATTGCTGGTAGAAAGAACAGAATCGTGTGTTGTTGTGTATCATTTGCTTATTACACATATGTTGTGTATAAAATGACTCCCCTGTGCATTACACTAGAACACAGTACATGTTCAGAGGATTTGATGAGGACAAAGATGTAGTGCAGCGAGAGAAAAGACAAAAAATTATAAAGGGAGTAGAGACAAAAAAACAAAAAACACCAGAGTAATCTGTTGAGAGAAGAAATGTAGGGCTGATCAATGTAGTCTTTCAGCCTAGAGAGGAAAGAGCAAAAGAAAACAAGAAAACTAGAAAAATCCAACATTCTCTCTCTCTCTCTCTCTCTCTCTCTCTCTCTCTCTCTCCATCTCAATGCATCAGACCATTCATGACAGTCATGTTCTCCCTGATGGACTATTCCTTTCCACATAGAGCATTGTGGAAAAAATCCCAAAGCAACTATTAATAGACAGTGTCTTTGCTAATTGTAGCCTTGTCTCATCAGAAAAAGCAGTTTCCTTAATGCCAACATTTACAGCTCATTCTTGTTGTACATTTGTGTCTATAAGAGGACCACCAGGAGGCCCTATTGTACTTCTTCACCAGGGAGGATGAGAGAGAAAGATGGAGAAGGGACAGGTAAAGTGAGCAGTACTATACACGAGTGGTGGAGTGCTGGTGAGGCAGTGTGTTGTTATGGCCGGTGGAGGAGGGGAATGCGCTGAAGGCGTGGAGCTGCTGCATGCCTGCTATGCTGCTAGGTATCATGGTGATGGTGTTAGGAGTCATAAGAGGAACATCATCTGGTGCTCGCCGTAGTGCCAGAGTGTAGTCCGGTGGACATGCTGGTCGCAGTGGCTCCACGTCACGCTGCTCAGAGCGCTTCATCTGCAGAGACATGAGCTCCTCTTCTTGGCTGTGTGCCAGGTCATTGGCAGGCACGCCACGCTGTGGGGACAGGCGGTGACGCCGTGCCTCATGCCGCCGGTCTCGTTTATAGTACAGTGCAGCAAATGCCAGGATGTTGAGGAACAGCAGAGATGCGCCCACTGCCACTGTGACGCTCAACTCAGTGGAGTAGTCACGTACATCATTTGGAAATGGAGAAAAACGTGGCCGCTCTGAGCCCTCAAGATCCGGATCTGGAGGGAAGGTGGGGTACGGTGGGCGTGTGGCACGGGCATCAGGACTCTTCCAGTGCGGAGGCCGTGGGGGAAGGCGGGTGGTACTGGAGCTCATTAGTTCCTCATGCAGGTTATGTAGGTGAGGCACCAGCTCCAGCCAGAAGGCCACCTTGTTGGCACGGTAGTTATCGCGTATACGTGGCTTCAAGCCGATATGCAGGTACTGCTTGTCCTTAGAGTTGAACTTGGTCCAGATGACCTCCTCAAAGCGGTTTGGTTTTGTGTGGATGAACTTGGTGTCCTGGGGCACTGGCAGGTTAGGATCCCTGATGAAGCACAAGTTAAAGATAAGAAAATTTGCACTGTATCAGACACTTTCTTTGAATTTTTAATAGCTGATATATTAAAAGCATTTGAGAGTGAGATAATTGAACGTGAATACAATCTGCGTAGCAGTTTGTCACTCAGAAACATACCCAGTCTTGGCAAAGTTGGTCCAGTAGGTCATGACCACTGCACTGAGCATGACATCGTTCTTGGAGAAGTTGCAGGGAAACAGGTCTGTTGCTCCGATCATGGGGACGCCAAACACGTACGGGATCTCATCCCCATGTGCAGCGTCTGCCCACTCAGGCCGTGTCTCTGTCTGGCAGTGGTGATAAAATGTGTAGAAATACACCGGGGACTGGTAATCTGCATGCAGCTTGGCAGTGGCCACAGCAGGAGCCACCCACTGGTGGTCTGTGAATAATGCTAGAAGGGTCTTACGGCGCATTTCACCATTATCACGGTCTGCCCAGTCTGTGTACATAAATTTGATGGTCTCCCTCAAGATGTCTTTACCTACAGAAAAATTTAATAAGCAAAATATAAAGAGAGAAGGAAAGATTTACAGGAAAAGCATACAATCTACAAACATTATAAGTTTATAGAGGCAATACAACTTCTTAAGGTTTTATTACGTCTTTACATGTTTGGGTTTGTGCCTATATGTGTATAATAGAGCTTTTTCATCAACATCCACATATGCCCCCTTTGTGTATGATTTAGAGACAGCAGGTTTCAAGGTTTGTGGTGATTATATCCCATCTGGTTTTACTGACCCAGACCCATCAATCTTTAAAAAAGAAAACTCTCTTCCTGAATGCTGAGATAAGCAAATGATCACTGTCACACAAATTCATTTTTGCTCAAAGACAGTCCAGCATTGCCCTCTGCTGGCATGGCTTTGTAATTGCAATCGCATAACTGTAATGCAGAAAGTGCTGGATGAGAGCACAGGCAGTGTAAAATGGCAGATAACAGAATAGTAACTTTATCATAGTTTGTGGAACTCTAAAGCGTTCTTATTGCATTTTATAATCCCTCCATTTAAGAGTAGCCAAGGCTTTATAACACTGACCTTCAGGATATCCATAGAGGTTGTCCACAAAATTGGAGATAGTGTAATCAAAGGCTGCAGCTGAAATTCCCTCCTCACTTTCTGAGCCACCATCATCCACAAACTTGAGCCCCTCTCCCTGGTTCACGCCAATCAAAAGGTCATAATTCAGGAACTCCCCCTAGTGGACACATTGTGGAAATTACAGCATTAGGTCATCTTTTTAAAAACAAAATCTCAAAATTCTGGTTCTCCAATAACTGATAAGCAAAAATCCAGAAATTACTCAGAAACATAGCTTTGTTTTCATAGCTATTAAGTCTATCAGCGAGAGTGTGAAACAATATATCTTGGCAGAAAACAAGCAAACCCCAACATCTTGAAACCTCAGTATTTAATCAAATGTTATGCAAAACTGCAATTACATAATTATTTTATATTAGTCCTGAGACTAGTTTCAAAGCTACCAGCATCTCACAGTGAATATTTTGTAAGGCTTCTCCTGTAAACAATAATAGCACCTTAGCCTCTTCTTGTAATGTCTAACAATACGTGTAGAAAAGAATATTGGACCACTCCTACATGCAGCACATTTAATGCTCATTTCTGTCTTTTGTTAGTGCTTGTGGATCTTCTTTTTAATTCAGATCACAGGGTTTCAATAGAAATCAATTCTCGAGACTGAGATGGTCTTTATAAAACATATATTTTGTGCTCCAGCATTAATTTTCATGTCACCATTTCAGGTCCATCTATGACTAACTTTTAACTTCCTAGAAGATGCAACCAGGTTTTGGTATTAGGGAAATTTATGATGCTTTCAATACTCACAAGAGCCATTAGAAACATTTTTATATGGCACGGTTGTGCTTAATGGTAAGTTTTAAATGGTCTATACTGTATATTATTTACCCATGTGGAGATAATCAAACAATTTCCTTTCGAGTTGAAAGCTCTTGATATTGATATGGACAATGGCAACAATAAGAGTTCCTGGAGACTGAAACATTTTCTTTACAGGTGCCAATATTTTTTCACCCACATGGTTTTAATGAGAAAATACTTGATTTTGTTACACAAAATGTAAGTAGTTTTTCTAGTTGTTTGAATATGTAAGGTTTATATTATGAGAATTTAACATTCTCTTAGAAAATGCCAACAGTTGTATGTGTTCTGTGTTAAAAACAGAGTGCACTCCACAGTCTCCAGTACAGGTGGCCCTCAGTTCGGCTCAGGTTATTAAACGTTTTCCTTGATTTAACTCATCAGATGGGAACCAGGACTGGAGAACAGCACCATAAATGCTGAAAGGTATATACAGGTTTTAGAGCAATATATGCTTCCATCCAGATTCCATCCCATCTTTATTTCTGAGAAAGTCTGCCTCTCTATCTATCTAAGATCTATCTCTTTTTATACCCAATCATGTTACTGACCTGTTGCCAAGTAACCTAATTAGTTGCAAAATGTTCCTCCAGCTGTTTCTTTATAGTAACACTTACTTTTCCAGCCTTTTGTTGCCCCGTCCCAACATTGTTGTGGGCATCAAATTCAAAATGACCTTATTTTTTTCGTAAAATGGTATGTTTCCTCGGTTTAAACATTTGATATGTTTACTATGTTCTATAGTGAATAACATATGGGTTTATGAGATTTCCAAAAAATTGCATTCTGCGTTTATTTACATTTTACACAGCATCCCAACTTTTTGGGAATTTGGGCTGTATATATTATATATTTCCCTGTGCCCTCATAAGCAAATAGTCATAAACTAAAAGTACACTGCCTTAGGAGAGAGGCATGATCACTATGAGGCTGAACTGTAATGGTATTGACCTGTTGCATGAGAATCTCTGGGTCATCAGGCACCACATCTCCATCCACCACAGGGCCGAAGGCGACGTGATAGCGTGCGGGTTGTATATCCTGATCCACTAGCTCCCTGAAACTTTTTCTCCTCAGGCAGTCCACCAGATCAGCCGTCTCACTATATGAGCAGCCAACCTTTCCTGCCAGTGTCTTGGTGTACTTCAACGGCTGATAGTTGATGGACCAGCTGGAGATGGCTGATCCACTCTGCGCAATAGCTCTCTGGAAGAGGCCTGTTGGACACCACACACAGTATTCACCATGAGTTATGACTAAAATGATTTCAGGTTCGCAAGGTGCAACATTTTGATACGAGCTAAGATAAATGCCCCTTTACTACTAATAATTACTATTAAATGTGACATGCATTGCACACAGAGCAACTGCATCCAGAGTTTGTGTGACTACTGTCTGTTTCATTCTGAATGCTGCTCTGTACAGTGATGATTATGGGGGGAAATGTACATTCAGTGTGAAAGAAAAAGCCATGATATGTTATCCACATGAAATTCCTATCAGCTATAATGGAGGTACAAACATATCTGTAATGTAGTGTTGTCAGTTTACTGGTGCCAGTACACGCCTTACACCCAAATTTTCTCATTGAATATTCTTATTTAAAGCATTCTAGACTATTTAATGCAGTCCATTAGTAAATACTTCTATTTCTCCTCTACTTCCTCTAACAGGTTACAGCTTTACATCAAGTTGGCCTCAAATAGTAAAATTAAAGCCTGTAGCAAAGTTATTAGGGTGCAACTTGTAGTTAAACATTGTGGTGTCTATCATGAAATAAATCTGTATATGTCACGATTTCCCCTTAAGCTAGTGCTGTAGTATGCTACGTGCTCGAAAACCCATTGCAAGCTCGTTGTGAGCTCGTTGTGAGCTCGTTGTGAGCTCGTTGTGAGCCCGATGCGTGACCTCTTAGCGAATGCACGTTTTTGGGTCTTCAGTGACACTGACTGTTTACTTTTGACACGTTCTTTTGTTATGGTCTATGTCTTGTCTCTGCCCCCTGTATTGTCATTGGTTGTTTCCCATATGTGAGGCAGCATTGTTTTCAGCTATCTTGTGTTTCACCCCGATTACGTTTGTCATTTAAACCCCTCGTGTCTCTTTGCACTTCACCTAGTATTGAGTGTTTCACCATACCAAGTGTTTGTACCTTGTTCCTCATTTTGATTCATGTTCATTGATCCAGTTTCTTGTTACTCGTTCTCAGTTCTTGCGTTGCCTAGTTTATGCCTGTTTGTAGATCGCCTGACCCATTGCCTATTTTTTTCGACCACACTCTTGTCTCATGATTTGTATTTGTCTGCCTGACTCTCTTTATTAAAAGCTCTTTTCTGCACTTGCATCCATCCTAACCTTCATTATGTGGAATATATACACAATCAAACATTCCAAAGGAGAGGTAGAAGTCTTTTTTTGGACTTTAGTCCAGTGAATGTTCTTTAGTCTTAAAGAACATTCAGCATATTTCAGTCAGTAAAAAAGAGCAGGCTATATAAAAAAACAAAATACTGCTGAAGAACAGCAGATGAACAACCTTTAAGTAATATTATTTCACTATAATATTTTATATATTCATGAGTATTTATTATAAACACTGATTTGAGGCAGCTTTATCTAATGAAGTATACACAATTTTCAATGTGCTAACACTAGCCAGCTCCACCTTGCTAATCTTTTTGCTAATTGTAAAGCTAGTCACTGAGTCAATAACAGTTTTAACATGTGAATTAACATCTGGAAGGAAGGAGATTGCTTATTATTAAATTGTGTTCATGATTAGTATTTAACAAGGTCATTTACATATAGCAGTCTTAAAGACACAGTAACAAAACATTGGGGTTACGCATGTAACCCTGTTCCCTGAGAAGGGAACGAGACGTTGCATTTAGTATAACAGTATGGGAATGAATGCCTTTTGCACGTGACCGGTATCTGAAGCTTGTGTAAAATCATGCCTATACTTATAGGCCTGCCATGATCAGGTGACATGGAAATTAAGCGTGTCGCATGATATATATATATGGCACCTGTGAACCACGCCGCCAGCCTCTATTAACTGAAGTGGAGACACAATTTACAGGCCTGCCCTGGTATGACAGTGCTATGCAATGTCTCGTTCCCTTCTCAGGGAACAGGGTTACAAGAATAACCCCTATGTTCCCTTTCAAAGGGAACTTCAACATTGCATTTAGCATAACAGTATGGGAACGGGAATACCCACTCCGTCATAGTGAGGGTACGGCCTGTTCAAAAATACCCAAACCTGAGGCTCACTGAAAGACACTCGAGCATGAGGTGGTATGAATATCCAGGCTGTAATAACGAATGAATGTGTGTGGTGTAGACCACCCTGCAGCCGCACACACATCCTGCAAGGATACCCCTTTGGACAAAGCCTTTGAGGAGGCGACCGCCCTAGTGGAATGAGCTCTTATGCCCAGATACATGGTGAGAACACGTGTTGTAAGCCCTAGAGATTGCTTCCACTATCTAAGTAGAGATGCACTGCTTTGAAACAGCATCACTTTTCCTGTCGCTGCTAAAGAAGACCAGTAGCTGCTCCATCTTATGCCACTGGTCGGAGCGGTGGATGTAAGTACAGAGAGCCCTTACTGGACACAGCAGGTGCATCCTCTCTTGTTCCGGTGTGAGGAACAGAGGAGGGCAGAAAGCCTGCAACACCACAGGGTGCGTAGCCGATGTAGGCACTTTAGGAGTATAATCTGGTCTAGGATACAGGAAGGCCTTGGCTAATCCAAGGGAGGAAGGGGAAACAGAGAGAGCTTGTAGACCTCCCACTTGCTTCAGAAGCCAGAAGCTTCTCAGAGCTTCTCAAATGGGGCCCATGACAGACCTTTCAAGACCACAGCAGGGTCCCAGGAAGGTATGCATGGGCTGCAGATGGGCCTCAGCAGTCTGACAACACGCATAAACCTCAAATTTAGAGGATGTTGCCCCACAGAGGCTCCATCAACAGGCCATGGCTGGCCGAAACGGCGGCCACGTAACCCTGATTGTACAAGGAGCAACCCTGCTGAGAAACATTCTTGTAAGAACTCCAGGACCATAGCTATTGCGCAGTTCACTGGGTCTAGCTGATGTTCTTCACACCACAAGACAAACAGCCACCACTTTAGTGCATACAATTTCCTTGTGGATGGTGCTCTAGCGTTTAACATGATCTCTACCACCTTAGTCATGTGACCAGAATCTATGAGCTGGTGCCCCTCAGGTGCCAGACCCACAGTTTCCATCGGCCCTAAAGGATCAAATGAGTCACCCAACAGCCCTTCCAGGACCACAGAAGGTCCCAGGAAAGTATGCGCGACCTGCAGATGGGCTTCAGCCTTCTGACACCACGCATGAACCTCAAAGTTAGAGGATGTTGCCCCACAGAGGCTCCATCAACAGGGGCATGGCTAGTCGAAACGGCGGCCAAGTAACCCTGATTGCAGAAGGAGCCCCCAACGTTGAGAAATGGTAGATCCACTCTAGGGGCTCAAATGAGGCTGCAAGACTGCACTCCCTTTGGGTCTCCACATGCCTATCTGAATTATATTACAGCTTAGTATCTTCCTAAGGGGTTTAACACCAGTAACTGAACAAAGTTGAGCTGACATGATTGGTGTCTCCATGGACAACACTTGTCAGGGCTTACCTTCTGTGAGTGACAGGTCAGGGTGTGGTGAAGATGACAGTGAGGATGAGGATGTTAGGGTCCAAGATGAAGACTTTTTTTTTTGGACAATGGATACGATTAGAGTGTGACAGCATGGACACACACACAACAGTGACAATGAGTAGGGACTGTTAGAGGGTAAAAAACAAAACTGTTAAATCATTGAAGCGAAAACACAGACACACACACATATCAAGAAAATGATGAAAAAGATTTTGCATGTCTAAACACACATTGAGGCTTTTTATTGAAGTTTAATTAAATTATGTCTCAATGTCTCAAAATAATGAGAAAGATTCATGAAATTGTAACTTCTAACACAGATGAAAGAGAGATACACCTAATGAACAAACAAACTCACGTTTAAATTGATGTATTTTCTGTTCATATTGTATTTGGAAAAGTTTTTGAAGTATCTAAACATCTTTAATCAACATTATACTTGACACTCACTTATGCATGTGTGAGGTAACTATTAGTTTTACTCTTCAGTGAGTTCTTTGAGATCTAAACTTGCCATTGCTTTTGAAAACAAACAGCATTCATAATGACCACATTAAAATTTTTCTCCCTTTACTTTACCTGCGACATAATTTACAAAACCCTCCCACTAACAGCACACACTTTATTTGATTTCATAAACAAATTAGTGTCTTAGTAAATCAGGGCCTTAAAGTGCAACAGTAGGAGTCCAGCAGCAAACATACCGTCAATAGCAAACATACACACACACACACACACACACACACACACACACACACACCATAATGGAGACAGAATACTACACTGTTAGAATATCCGTTGGAACATATTAAAAACAGATTAATGATCCTTTAAAGCCTGGCATGATTTGCACTCTATACCCAAATATATACTAACATTTAGATAACTATTAACAAATGATGTTACACAAAGAGTCTTACCCTCAGAGTGATGTGAGAGAATTAGCAGGTTGATGCAAGTGGCTCCAGCTCCTGAGCCGAATATAGTGATGCGCTCTGGATCGCCTCCAAAATGGCCAATATTCTCATTCAGCCAGCGTAGAGCCTGGATCTGGTCCAACAGCCCATAGTTCCCTTTAGCAGATTGATCTCCAGTACTGAGAAACCCTGTGGAACATTGAAACAAAATAACATCATCAATTTGGCAAAATTACTGCTGTTGAAACATTGGATTTCCTGAACTTGGATAAGGACAGCATGGCCAGGAGGCAAATTACTAATATTTTATCATTTTCCTCAAAACCCATTTGTTAAGAAATCATCCAAAAGCATGATTTTGCCTTCCAGTAACAGAAGCAGTTTTGATGTCCTTCAGAACAATTAGCCCAAATCCAAGGTGTAGTAAAAACTGATAGATACACAGTACTAGAATGGGACAGAGAATCAGAGAGGGAAAGAGGGAATGAGAGAGACATAGAGGAAATGAGAGAGGGAAAGAGAGAATGAGAGAGGAACAGAAGAAATGAGAGAGAGGAAGAGAGAATGAGAGAGGAACAGAGGAAATGAGAGAGGGAAAGAGAGAATGAGAGAGGAACAGAGGAAATGAGAGAGGGAAAGAGAAAATGAGAGAGGCACAGAGGAAATGGGAGAGGAACAGAGGAAATGAGAGAGGAACAGAGGAAATGAGAGAGGGAAAGAGAAAATGAGAGAGGCACAGAGGAAATGAGAGAGGGAAAGAGGAAATGGGAGATGGAAAGAGGAAATGGGAGATGGAAAGAGGGAATGAGAGAGGGAAAGAGAGAATGAGAGAGGCACATAAGAAATGAGAGATGAACAGAGGAAATGAGAGAGGAACAGATGAAATGAGAGAGTGAAAGAAAGAATGAGAGAGGCAAGGGAAGGGAAGTGGTGTGTGCTGAGTATTTTGAGATGAAGAAACTGTTTGAAATGTCTCTTGAAACTGTACACGATTAAAGTCTAACTCTGTGCAAAACACACACACACACACACACACACACACACACACACACACACACACACACACACACACACAGAGCTAAGGAAAGTATAATGTACCTAATAATAAAAATAGAATAATGTAGAAAGAAGGAAAGAAATAAAGAACCGATCTCTCACACAATTTGGAGCAATAAACATACAAATAGCAAACAGCAAGCAGACAAGCATATATTTGTTACAGGATTTGAATAGTTACATTTTTAGCAAATAGTTTAATAGTAAGATAAATTGTCCATTTAAAAATACAATTTCTAAGGGTATGGGGGAGTCTATTTATGATAATAACAATAACAATAATAACCAACATCATCATCGCCAAAATGATCGTTACACTTTCTTGGCTGTGTCTCCCAATTACTGGATAAAATGGTCATCTGAGTGTGTGTGTGTGTGTGTGTGTGTGTGAGAGAGAGAGAGAGAGAGACCGTAATGAGTCTATATAAAATGACCGTGATTAGACATGGATGGACTGGCCAATAAAAACCAGAATTCCACTACTTTTCTCATTTTTGCTTTTTCTTACCTATCTTTCACTTCCTTTCTTCTTTCTTTTAAGAGTATGTCTTGTTTACTAGCTTCTGTGTTAATCTTTGTCTAAGATATGCATATTGGCAGACATGCTCATAGTACAAAGCCATTAAAACTAATGTCAACATTGCTTTGCCATTAGGTGTTTGTTCCTTGTCATTTCTCGCTTTCTCTGTCTCTCCTCTTTCATGTATCCTTCTTCTCATAAGTCCAAATAATAGCACTGAGACTTATACATCTGCATGTGTCTTTATCCAGAATATTTTGCTGCTAGCAAGTGTGTGAGCTGGTGTGCTAATATGAGATGAGGTAGGTGTGTGTGTGTGTGTGTATGTGTATGTACGTATGTGTGTATGTGTTGTGGGAAGTGGTACTGCTGGAGAGAGTCCAGTTCTACATCACATCAGGATAATTATAGGTTTGTGTTTGTTTGTGTGTGTGTTTGTGTGTGTGTTTGTGTATGTGTGTGTGTGTGTGTGTGTGTGTGTGTTTAGGGAAGTGAAATTGGACAGAGTCCAGTTCTACATCACGTTAGGATAATTATAGGTTTGTTTGTATGTGTGTGTGTGTGTGTTTGTGTTGTGTGTGTGTATGTGTGTTTGTGTGTGTGAGAGTGAGAGAGAGAGAGAGATGTTGATGGGTGGGTGAAGTGAAAATTCTTACACTCACTTTTCACTACCATGACTCCCACTGTGCAAGCATGGACAAGTGTTGTGGCAACACACACACACACACACACACACACACACACACACACACACATACACACACAGTGTCTGAGAAAGGGAGATAGTAAACAAGAGAGAAGAATTTTTTTCTATTTTATCCATCCATCCATCCAAGTTAGGCACTGCTTATCCTACTCAGGGCTGTGATTGCGCCTGGAGCCTATCCCTGGGGACTCAGGGAACAAGGCAGAGGACAACAAGGAAAGGGTGCCAGCCCATTGCAGGGCACAATCACACACACTCATACACCCATTCGCACAATACAAACAATTTAGAGATGTCAGTCACTACAACACATGTATTTGGACTGGGGGAGCAAACCGGAGAAATCCCCGAAGCACATAGAGAACATACAAACCCCACCTTGCCCCCCTTATCTATTTTCTCTCAAACTGTAAAACATAATTAAGACAGTAATTATTACACAGGGGTGCACGGTGGCTTAGTGGTTAGCACGTTCGCCTCACACTTCCAGGGTTCGAGTCCCGCCGGGGCCGTGTGTGCAGAGTTTGCATGTTCTCCCCGTGTGTCGGGGGTTTCCTCCGGGTACTCCGGTTTCCTTCCCCAGTTCAAGACATGCATGGTAGGTTGATTGGCGTGTCTAAAGTGTCCGTAGTGTATGTATGTGATTGTGCCCTGCGATGGACTGGCAACCTGTCCAGGGTGTACCCCGCCTTGTGCCCGATGCTCCCTGGGATAGGCTCCAGGTTCCCCGTGACCCTGAAAAGGAGTAAGTGGTTGAAGATGGATGGATGGATGGATTATTACACAGAACAGAAATAATCACACAGACTATATCTCAGTCCTCATCCGCATCTCATCTCCATAGCTTACTTCTTCATCTGTATTCTGGCTGTGGAGAGTCCCACACTTTGAAGCAAGCAGATCAAACCACTATGAAGGACTTATTTTTCTCTCTGGACTAAAAGGACAATTATAAAAAAGAGAGAGAGGGTATAAAAATGAAAGGAACTAACAGAAGGAAAACGTCAGCTGAAAGAACAGAGTTGGCGATAATGTGATTGAATATGATCACCCAGGATGCATGTTGACCACAGACCTACTTTAACATGTTTAATGCTGAGCATGATAAGAGGCTCAATGGGTCTTTTTGTCCCCAGACATCTGTCATGGCTCATTTAGTTTTATCGGTCTCAGGGTTGTTGCATGGATCAGCGGGGTGTGAAACACTTCTTACTGAGTCACCCAGGATCACCCTCACTCTCTTTCTCTCTCTCATTTATTGCCTTGAGCCAAGACCACTGAGGATTGCCTTACGGTGCCTCACATCTCATCAGGGATGGATTAGTAAATCCTGGGCCCCTGGACAGGAACTCCCAGTCCCTTACCTGCTACTCATGAACCAATGCTCAGAGCTCTGACCACATCGGTCCATTACATTACATTTGTGGCATTTAGCAGATTCCCTTATACAGAGCGACTTACATTTATATATCTGAGCAGGTGAGCGTTAAGGGCCTTCCTCAAGGGCCCAAAAGTGGCGGCTTTGGCGGTGCTGGAGTTTGAACTCATGACCTTCCAATCAGTACACCAACGTCACCAACACATTACTCACTCACTTTCAGTAAGCTCTTATCCTGGTCAGGGTCATGGTGGATCCGGAGCCAATTCTGTGGGACTCTGCATGAGGCAGGAATAAATCCTAGATGGGAGACCAGCCCATCACAGGGCACAATGAACACACAAATTCACACCTAGGGGCAATTTATCTTTACCAGTTTACCTACTGTACTATTCAGAGGTGGGAGGAAACCAGAGAACCCAGTGGAAACCAAAATGAAAATGGGGAGAGCATGCACAGAAACTTCACACAAACAGTTACCTGAACTCAGGATAGAAACTGTGACCCTGGAGCTGTGTGGCAGCAACACTATACACCGCACCACCACAAACCAGCATACAGTTGCAATCAAAATTATTCACCACCCATTGCAAATCAGGTTTATTGTCAAAAATGTACAGACTTTCAGCTGTTTGCAATGAACAAATCAAACAAAAGCAATTGAAATGCTTCAAGTGGTTTCCCCAAATTCAACTGAAAATGCAACTTGTAATGATTTCTTTCTCCAGTTTCAAATGTATTCAACCCCCAGAATAGAATCACTCACAACAGCATAAATATGCAAAACAGGTGTTGTCTCAAGCACACTTGATGCAGCTAATCAAGAACTTCATTAGTTGCACCAGGTGTGCTTGAGCTGGAACACAAGAAATACCTGAACTGGCTAGGGGAAGAAAATAAATGATACACCAGGAGGGGCAGAAAAAGGAACCTATCAATGCCTGCAACCAGATTTCTGAGAAGGCAGGTTGTGAAAAACCCTCAAGTGACTGCAAAAGACCTGCGGCAAGACTTGGTGGTAACAGACACTGAGGTTTCAGTGAGTTCACAGAATGGTGTGTACAAAATGCAGATGTTTTTCATGCAAGAACTCCAAGACGTACACCACTACTGACCCAAAAGTAAAAGAAAAGTTGGCTCAAAATAATATAAATAAGCCACAGAAGTTTTGGGATTCTGTTCTGTGGAACAATGAAACAAAACTGGAACTTTTCAGCACGATGGATCAGTAGTATGTCTGGAGGAAGACGAATGAAGAAAGGACACTGTCCACAGTCAAGGATGATGGTAGCTCGTTGATGCTCTGTTGCATCCTCTGGCACTGGAAACCTGCAGCCTGTGGAAGGCAATATGGATTCATTGAAGTATCAGGAAATCCTAGGAAAAAATGTTGGGGTTACGTATGTATCCCTGTTCCCTGAGATGGGAACGAGACATTGCATTTGCCTGCCCTGGTATGACAATGCTATGGCTTCTCAGGGAACAGGGTTACATACATAACCTCGATGTTCCCGTTCAAAGGGAACTTCGACGTTGCATTTAGCATAACAGTATGGGAACGAGAATACCCATTCCGTCATACCGAGCGTACAGCCTGTTCAAAAAGTACCCAAGCCTGCAAGACACTCGACCCCGGGGTGGAATTAATATCCAGGCAATAATAACGAATGAATGTGTGTGGCGTAGACCACCCTGCAGCCACACACACATCCTGCAAGGACACCCCTTTCGACAAAGCCTTCAAGGAGGAGACCACCCTAGTGGAATAAGCTCTTACGCCCAGAGGCGTGGTGAGACCACGCACCTCGTAAGCCATAGAGATTGCTTCCACTATCCACTTAGAGATGTGCTGCTTTGACACAGCATCACCCTTACTGTCACCACCAAAGCAGACCAGCAGCTGCTCTGACTTACGCCACTGGCTGGAGCGGTGGACGCAAGTACAGAGAGCCCTTACCGGACACAGCAGGTGCATCCTCTCTTGTTCCGATGTGAGGAACGGAGGAGGGCAGAAGGCCTGCAACACCACAGGGTGGGCAGCCGATGTAGACACTTTAGGAATATAATCCGGCCTAGGATACAGAAACGCCTAGGCTAGCAGGGGCAAAGTCAAGGCAGGAGGGGGCAACAGAGAGAGCTTGTAGATCTCCCACTCGCTTGAGAGATGTCAGGGCCAGTAGAAGCACTATCTTCAGTTTCAGAAGCTTCTCAGAGGCTGACTCTAAGGGCTCAAACGGGGTCCCTGACAGACCTTCCAAGACCACAGAAAGGTCCCAGGAAGGTATTCGCAGATTGCAGATGGGCCTCAGCCATCTGACACCATGCATGAACCTCGAAGTTGCCCCACAGAGGCTCCATCAACAGGGGTTTGGCTGGCTGAAATGGCGGCCACATAAATGCTGATTGTAGAAGGAGCCAACCCTGCTGAGAAATGTTTTTTTTCTCTCTTATTTTTAGCAGGGTTACAGGACTACATGGCCTGCAGATGGGCCTCAGCTGTCTGACACCACACATGAAACTCGACCCCAAGATTCAGCTTTATCTGCTCAGTGTTGATAGGATTGACACTATGCATGTTGGGGATAAAAACGCCCTCATCGTGGTAAAATCCTGTAACCCCTACAAAAGTTGTCCACTGCACTGGGGAAGCATACTTTTCTGTGATTCAACTTGAGCCCCAAACTCTTTATGTGGGCAAGAACAACATCTCGATGATGAACCGCCAGTTCCCTGGATCGTGCTTGAATTAGTCATCCAGGTAGTTTGGTACACAGATGCCCTGGGATCCCAATGGAGCCAGAGTGACATCCGTGCACTTTGTGACGGAGCGAGGGGATAAAGCGATTTTGCTATGTGGAAATATGCACCTTTTAGATCCATCACCACAAACCAATTCTCAAACTGAATCTGTGGCACGATAAGTTTTAGCATCAGCCTCTGAACCTGTATGTCCGTAGAGTACGGTTCAGATGACGCAGATCTAAAATTGGCCACATACTCCCACTTTTTTTTTTGTGGAACAGGGTATAAGGGCCGTAAACCTCCCTCCCTTTGGGAACAGGGTACATGTTCTATGGCCCCATTGTCCAAAAGGGAACTTACTTCCTGCGCTAATGTCGGGCTCTGGTCTGTGCTGACTATTGTGGTGAGCACATCTCTGAACCTTGAGGGTTGAGCTATAAACTGGACCCGGTAACCCTTCTACGGTAGACAGAACATATGGAGACACATTTGGCACTGGTTTGCATGCTGGAGGGAAAGCATCAGGTTTTCGTTGCCCTGTGACAGCTCGCTGACCAGAGCACACTGAAAACTTGGGGACGCCTTGGCTAGGGGAGGCCCTACAGTAGCACTGGTAGCTACCTGCCCTAACAACCTCATGTCCCCATCCCTCCACGGCCCCTCAGGACTGCTCTTCTTTGCCTGCTTGGCCTTGATGATCATTTTCAGATCAGGCCTAGTAGCAGACACGACTGTGGCGGCCCGGTTCCTCTGGCTATCTGTGGGGGTTGATGGACTGCCATACTCGCCTCCGGGGTCTCCCTCACACTAGTGCTAGCCCAGGCTCGCAGGTAGCTCGCAAGCGCCTCCTCCACCTTGAGCATACCCAAATAGCCATGCCGTTCATCCCCATAATGGCCGAATAATCCAACATTGTGGGGTTATAAATATGGCTTATGGTTTACCCCAGAAGCTTGCTTCTTCTTTTTTTTTTTTTTTAGATTTTGTCATGCACTTCTGGAAAACAGGGGAGTTTCTGCAGTGTGAGGGATTTACTTTCACTGGGTAATCACTTCAAGCAGCTCTTTATAGGCTGCTCTCAGTTTTTCACACATCCTTCTAACTCCTCGGAGTCAGAGATAAATTATTACTCTTTTGGCTTTCCACAGCGGAAGAAGGAGTGCAACAAGCCGTAACACTCTTCTTGAATTTTTTCTCATTACTTACCTCTCCTTTCCTCCAAAAAAGGATAGAAAAGTTAAGAGATTTTGAGCTAAAATATCGAGTAGAAATGAAGAGTTTTTGTCACACACACACACACAACAGACATGCAGTCTCGCTGAAGACACAAGCTTTTACATTTTACACAAGCTTCAGATACCGGTCACACACAAGGCATTCCCATACTGTAATGCTAAATGCAATGTTGAATTTCCCTTTGAAAGGGAACATCATGCTGTCTGTGAGGAGCTGAAGCTTAGGTGTCATTAGACCTTCCAACAAGACAATGATCCCTATCATACTTCAAATTCCACCAAGGCTTGGGTGCAGAAGATGTCATGGCAGATTCTACAGGGCCAGCACAGTCACCTGAATTGAACCCCATAGAAAATCTCAGGTGGGATTTGAAGATTGCGGTTGCAGCACGCAAACCCAAGAATATTACTGAACTGGAATACCATTGCTCATGAGGAATGGTCTAAGATTCCTCAGGAACACTGCCCGGAGCTGGTGTCTGTCTATGGATATCATTTGCTGCAGGTCATAACAGTAAAAGGGTGCACTACTAAGTAATAAAGATGCTTGCTATGAAGGGGTTGAATAATTTTGAGACTGGAGAAGTCATTATAAGTTGTATTTTCAGTTGAATTTGTGGAAACCACTGAAGCATTTGTTGTGTTGAACTATTTCAATTGCTTTTGTTTGATTTGTTCATTTTAAACAGCTGAAAGTCTGTAAATATTGACATTAAACCTGATTTGCAATGGGGGTTGAATCATTTTGAATGTAACTATATGGAAAATACAATGCATACATTAATACATTGAGCCATTCATTACAAACTAATGTGTGGTCCATAAAAATACTTTAATCTAATTGCAACTAACTGGTGTTTAGAAAAATATAAACATGTTTCTTATTTGTAATTAGTAGTGGCCCAGAAATCCTGGGATTGTTTCAATAATCCTATGTATTATTCCATTTCTCTCTCTCTCTCTCTCTCTCTCTCTCTCTCTCTCTCTCTCTCATATCCCTCTATTACTTATGGCCCCTGCTTTCTTGCTCACTGTCTTGCCCTCCTGGCAGAGTTAATGGGGGATGAAATGGGGGTGACAATGAGCAACTGTAGCTAGGTTCAGCATCATGGAATACACACACACACACACACACACACACACACACACACACACACACACACACACACACACACACACATATCCTGGGCCCTATTACAACACTAAAGAATCAAAGTTGGACAGCAGACTGAAGGCTTCCACAGCACATAAATGTGTGTGTGTGTGTGTGTGTGTGTGTGTGTGTGTGTAACGTGTATAACATCACCCACACATTTGCACCCAGCTGAAGTACTACACCCACTCAAGTCTCATCTCAGTAAGCTGCTTCGCCCACCGCTTTTCCTTCTTTATTAATAACTTGATTAGATTCAGATGCAAATGAACAGCCCAGAAATAAATCTCAGTGTGGACGTCACTGCCAACACTTCAGCTTTACAGTACAACTATTAAGATTCTGTTTGCACTATAAGACAAGTAAATTGAAATGTTTTTATTCTTGCTAAATATATATGGCTTTTCCATTTCCCTTTACTTCACAACACTGTCGAAATAGATTCATGAGGAATTACATCTACATACATATGACATATCCACATGTGTTCAAATCTGATTTTTTTTTGGCATATCTGATTTGAGCAGTCAAGATTTTCTAGAGTCTCATCAGTGGAAACCTCAGAAAATGTGTCTTTTGAATTCAAGTGACACTTGTAAAATTGGCCGTAGGTGTGCATGTGTGTGTGCATGGTACCCTTAAATGGACTACAATCCAATTGGGAGTAAATTCATCAAATGAGTGAATATTATTTCAACATAAAATTCAGATATTTGTCTACAGCAATGTACATTTGTGAACACAGACAGTTTTTGTAAAGTGAGTTAAGGTTTGGTACCCTTGTTGAAGGGCACAAAGGCAGTAACCATCAAATGGGATAAATCCTAAGCACTACAGAGTCATGGGCTACAGCACAGACTTCACAGACCACTGAGTTACTGTTCCACCAGGAACACTTCACAAATGTCATCCCTCCATTAGTCTGCACATCTGTGTTCACAGACAGGGAATGTTATAAATCTGTGCAACTAATATACATTTGTTCAAACTGAGAAACAGTACACAAATTATTTAATTCCAAGTGTGATTCATGCATTTTTCTACAGTTGCTCATTTCGCTTAACAGAGTGCTGTTTCTGGATGCTTATGATCATGTGACAGATGGTGGTAGAGCGGGTTGTCCACTAATCGCAGGGTTGACGGTTCGATTCCTGGCCCACATGCCTCCATATGCCGAAGTGTCTTCCATGGGCAAGACACTGAACTAGTTACTTGCAATGGTAGGCTAGTGCCTTGCCTCTGTGATGTGTACGTATGTGTGTGAATGGGTGGATGAGAAACAGTGTAAAGCGCTTTGTAGAACTGCTAGGGTTAAAAGGCGCTATATAAGTGCAGATTTATAATCAAGATGCTTTACTTCAGATGTGTCTGTGAATTGAAATAGAACAAACGTGTGTGATTAGGTTGCAGTGTGAGGAACACCTGTCTAGCTGTAATAGAGAAACACAACCACTCCCACACTTGATTAGAAATTGCACAAATCTGAGTGCAGCCTTTGATGAGAGCATAGTTTGCATGCAATAAATATTTCTTACATGCTTCTAGTCCAGGGGTGGCCAATCTTATACACAACGGGCCAGTGTGGGTACAGGTTTTCATTCCTTATCCAGAAAGGGCAAGTTTTCATTCCAACCAAGCAGAAGCCACACCTGAGTGTCTCCTGCTTGGTTGGAATGAAAACCTGCCTTTTCTGGATAAGATTGGACACCCCTGTTCTAGCGCCTTTTAGGCATAACATTGAACTAAAAAAGAACAACATTAAAACAATGGATACATCTGAATCATAAATGAGAATACATTGTAGTCAGGGGTTAACTTAGGGTATACGTGAATGGTTGAGCACAAATTCTATAATTTGATGTAAATGTGAATCATAACATACTGTATTGGTTATAATAATAATGATTATGTAATACAGTGTCATTCTGCTTAATGGAGAAATGAATTCTTTCCAAAAGTGAAATGTTGCTGTGCTGTGTAAATACACTTGATAATTTAAGCAAAAATGTGTTCAAAACATTTGCTTTACTGAATCGTGTACCATTGCAAGAAAGGAATAAGATATTTTATTAGTATTTTTAAGCCAAAACTAGGAATACTGAGACATTAAGGTCTAGCTATGCAAATGTCGTTAAAATGAACCTTGCAGACATAATTAGAAACCTTCTTTTCTTTAAAACACACAAAAAAAATCAGTAAACTGATTGGTACTATTCCTATATTGTGGGTTTCCCAACCTTGTAAATCACATTTTAGCCTGTTTTCTATTTTTCTATTGTTATCTAGCCAGTAATATCCTGTGTATGTGTGCTAAAGCTTCTTGTTTGTTAATTGGGCCATCTGTGTCCATGAACAGCTATTGTGTCAGTGGATTTGTATGACTACCACCACAGTAATATATGACTCAACTTTCAGCATTTCTCACTGTCTTCTCTTTCCCTTTGGAGGTCCACTGAAGCTGAACCAATCACATCCAGAGAAAATACCAGCTCATACAAATCTATTATATTGCAGAACAATTAAAATATGCAAATATTATGATAAACCAACATGTTTCATCCCAACAGCAGTGATTGTGGCAGATTCTGCTGACTGTGGAGAATATTGGAATGTATCTGTCAGACAAAAAGGCCAAGTGCATCCATATGCACCAAATGAAGAGGCCTGAGGAGGATTTGTGTGAGTATGTGAGATTATCCATTTATCTGCACATGATACAAAGAGGTAGAAGTTTTGGCCATGAGGTTTATAACTGCGAGAGGAAAACTGAAACAGAGCATTTTTCGACTCTCCCATTCCTCATTCTTTTAATATCACCAGCACTCTGATGTCTTCACAACAATGAAAGTAAATAATAACCCTTTCAAACAGAATTATTGTGGATTGAAAGTTTATTTCCACAATCTAGCTATTTCTATTTACAATGTGCCTCAAGGCTAACACTTTTACAGCAGAAATATTAAGGTGATACTAAGATATGGTACACAGAGGACCACAATGAAATCATCATAGAAATACATATAAGTGTAATTCAAATAAGGGACACAATAAGTGTCAGATGAAAGGAAATAACAAACATAAATATGGCTTATTAAAATGTTGGGCTGAATTTGTGAGCATCCATGAACCACAAGAAAAATTTCTATGCTCCTTGGACAGTTTCTATAAGTCTCTGAAACTGTACTGGAGGGATGAACACCATTTCAAAATATATTTTCTCAATTAATGTTTTGATGATTGTGTTCAACAGGGTTGAGATCTGGTGACTGTGAAGGCAATAGCAATATGATTTAAACCATTTTCACAACCATTTGTTGAGCCACTGTGGTCTGAGGATGGACACACCTGTCATCCTAGAGGAGAATGCACCAGAGAGATGTTTCATCATAGGATAAAAGTGATCGCTCAGAATAACTTTGTGTATGTTCTCAGCTTAGTGTCTTAAGCACATTTATCCAGAAAGAGGTGAATAAAAAAAAAACTCTGATAAAAGTAAAAGGTCTAGAGGAGAGAGTGATGTGAGAGAGTAAAGATCACTTTTCTAAAAGATAGCCCAGCAACAGTAAAAATGCTTTCTTTCAAAAATGCTGCCTGGTGTGAGACAATTCCAGATAGACAAAGAGATAAAATCTTCTTTCAAACAGTCACATAGTGAGTGATTTTTGTGACCTCTGTTTTCTGAGGTCCCCACAGTACATTCTTCTTCAGCCAAGAGGTAGGTCACAGTAATCACACCAACATGTGTACCAAGTGCTTTAAATGAAAACTTTTGTCATGACTTGGAACAATTCAGATGAAATAGCACTCATCATTTAGCACTTGAGAGCCAGAGTGTTATTATTTCATCTTATATATGAACTGTAGTCCATGTCCATTGCAAAGGTCAGATCGCAATTCCCATAAGCAAATACAGAAATAGAAAACAAAATAGAAAATAGAAAACGGAAATAAGAAAGGACAATGTTGAAGCATACATCTTTTGATGCAAAAAACTTGGACACATCCTCAGTGATGTTACTCAGATTGATTAGGCCTTTCATACATTATGCAGCCTCAACCAGGAAACCCGGCCAGGGGTGATTGAGCCCCAGCCCGTGTCCAAGTAACCTCCTCTAATCCTTTCTGCTCTTCAGCCAGATCCACCTTGAGGCTTTCTCTGCTGCCTCTGAGTTGGAACTAATGGCTCTCATTCTACTTAGCCCAGTAATGCCTAGAGTACCACTGGCCAGTAACTCAGTATGAACCCCATACAACCCTCTTTGATAGGCATGCACCTTGACATCCAACCTTTCCTGCAACAGTCCTCTACCAGCTCTTCATATTTAGCTTTCGTCCTCTCCTGTCTCTCTACCATCTTCTCCTCTTGAGGTACAATGAGCTTCAGCAGGATTATCTCTTTGGTGGTCTCTGAGACCAGGGTAATGTTTGTACTGAAGTATGGGTTATATGCAGTGGGATCTTCAGCTACTTTTCCAAGTCAACTGTCATCATCCAGTCATGTGTTGAGGTAAGCAAACACATAGGGCAGGGATTCTGCTTCGGGTGCTTCTGCTCATCCAGTCTCTGCTGCTCCTTCCTATTGGTCGTGTCATAATGGGCTGCTGTCACACGACCCAGACCACCCCTGCCTTGCACTACTCTCCCTATGAGAACCTTATGCTGCAGACGGGACTCTGCCATCCTGCATCAGCCACCATCCACTTCCTCATAGTCCTCACTATGATGCCTGTGCTAGCCACTTTGGGGTTACATGATTCTGTGTATTGTTGCTATTCTCATGCCCGTGTCCCAATGCACTCCTTCTTGACAGATCTGAAAGGGAGCTTGAGTTTATTGCTATTTCCATACAGCATGCTCAAGCTTCAAGGTAATCCCAGCCACCCACTGCTGACTTTCCTCTCAAAAACGTATTTCACTAGAGAGATGGGGATGTCATAGATCAGCAGGGGTCAGAGTATTCTTGAAAGGCTCGCATGCTGATAGATCCAGGCCATAAAATTTCTGTGGAGACCAGATCTGTTAGCAAGGCCTCAAGGTCAGCACAGGTAGCCTTGCTGGAATCTGCATCCTTTAGACTACTGTTGAATACCTTTCCTGGGCTCTTCAATGGTTTCTTTGTGATGGTGGGGATCTGCTCTCCACACACCTTGAAGCAGAACTTCACTCTGACATTGTGAAGAATGTGCTAAACTCTGAGTAAGTTGAGCTCAAGAGCAAACCTAGAATCCTGGATCTCTGAGACAACAACATTACCAGGTGCACCACTGTGCCATCCCAGATTTTTATAATGTTCATAATTTTCACTGCTTATGCTAACGAATTCACTGACATGAGCGCAATTGAAAGGATAACCTTAGCTTTTAGAGTGCAATCCTAAACTTCCTACATAGAAATATTTGAAGGGCATATTGTTGAATAATTTATGAGCTCAAATATATGCCTATCTGCCTCACTCTGCAGTCATATACAGTGGATGTAATTCATTCTTAAATCTTGAGTTTTCCTTTGATCTGCACATATACAGCTGAACTACTTTCACTCCATTCATCATATAAGAACAAACACATCTTAACTAATTTCATTTGACTCTATTACCACCCGCCATAGTTTTTTATTAGTGGAGTTGCAGCAGTTGATGAAAGCTCAGAGAAAATTGGGCAGTAACAAATGAAACAAGAACAGAAAACAAGCTCCTTTAAATGAATATGTGTTGGAGCAGCTAAGGAGAGGAGGTGTTCCTTGCAGGCATGTCCTCCAGAGCAAAAATGCTTGGCCCCTTGAGCCCTTGAGCCACACACTCTGCTGTTGCTTGGCAACCATCAATTGCTATTGAGACGAGAGACGAGATGCACCATCTCCAAATAAAAGAAAAACCCTCTATGTCCATCTTTCTGCCTGTGACACTGTGTGTGTGTGAGTGCGCATGCAAGAGAGCATATGAGTGTGCCAGACCATGGGCTCGGGGCTAGATTTGTACTTAGAGTGGCAGCCTGTCAGTCCACTCATGAATATGCAGCGAACGATTCGGCAACTCCAAAAGCAGAGAGATAGATTGAGGGGGAAGTTCATGAAACAGGGAAACATGAATAAAGAGCGAGCGTGAAGATGTGAGAATTGAACAGCGATTTCCGGGTTAGTTCTGCTGTGATCGGTCTTCTTTGTACCTAGTTCACTAATATGCCTTAACACTCTACACGTGCATGCATATGTTCACGTACAAGTACACGTACTCACATGCACACACATGCACACACATGCACACACATGCACACACATGCACACACATGCACACACATGCACCTACACTGTTATATCTTTAGGGGGAGTTACTGCTCCACTAAGCAGGCACCTGCACCAAAACCTCACCCTACATTTATCATCAGTAACAAATAGTAGGAAACATTGTGGCTCTTTTACCAACAGAAGTCACATTATTGTGTTATAAACCAAATGGCATGAATATTATAAACATTCTCAGACATTCAGTAAATTAAAGAGAGAAAAAAAAATATAAATAAGCCTCAGCATGACCTTTCACTTTAAACATAAATACATAAATACAGTGCACACATATGCCACCGAATTCAGTTTCAATCATTTACTCTAATTCTCAGCTTCAGTTTACACACACATGCACACACAGAACAATACTGAGATCTAAGGGGTTGGGTCTCGTTCTGGATCTGGGTAAAGCTGAAGAGCTTTATGGAAATGAGAAATTCATCGTTTTTCATCACTTATGTTTCAGTTTGACACACCAGAGTTATTACTCTACTAATTAGCTCCGAGGTCATTTCAGGAAAAGAATTAAATCAGACCCTGATTATAATGAGAAAATTATGATAGGTTCATTAAATATGATGATGGCACTGATTAGCTAAAGACTAAATAGCTTTATTTTCAATACCCAATCAATGAGATAGAGTGAGAGAGTGGAGAGAAGGGATGAAACCAAAACACAGAGATATAAGCATTAAAAAAAGACATCAGGCCAATTTAATGGATGTAAACACCGTGATCAACTTTAGCAGTTCTATTAGCAGTAGCAGTACGCTAGGATAATCGACTTCTACTGATGACTGAAGTTGGCTCATTTTGAAAGTGAATAGCAGAAGACTGGAAGCCGTGATCTTATCTAACCTCCTAATTATGGCCTTTTATTTGGACAGTCTCATTACAGCCAATAGCACAGCAGCTCAATTTTCTCTATTCATAAGTTGATTTGAGCACGACTTAGTACACACAGACTTCTAATCCCTGGGACTTGGCTTCCTTGCCTATATATACTGAACTGATCGATATGGATGAACAGACCACATAAATATATTGTGAATAAAACAGAGGAGTTTGAGTGATGAAAAGAACTTTAACTGTGAACTGTGATAGTGCTGTGTCATGTTTTTTCTTTGGCAGAAAAAAATCTACTGATATTACGAGGATTGAAGTTTTAAAAATTCACGTCCACTTAGTTTAATACAGCTTGTTTGGTGTGTGTGTGTGTGTGTATTCTGTAGATCTGATGCAATCTCTTCCTTGGCTGCCGGCTTGCTGATGTCATCACATTAAACCGAACCTGATGATGGAGGTGAATAGCCCCCCTCCCCTCCCTCTGTAATCTTGTACAGCTCTCTCTTGTCAGCACTCATCCTGCAGCACACAGATCTCCAGCACATCTAAAAATCCTGAAACCGGAAAGCCAGCAACAGAATTTCCTCCCTTTCTGAAGCATTTACTCAACATTAAAGCAATGTCGCAACAACATCCACAGGGGAACCACAGCACATTGGACAAAAGACTAGACACAGCAGCCATTGTTCTTGGAAATACAAAGATTGGCTGTGTCTTTGTGTGTGTCTGCGTTCGTGAGAGAGAGAGAAAGAGAGAGAGAGAGAGAGAGAGAGAGAGAGAGAGAGAGAGAGAGAGAGAGAGAGAATGTGCCAGCAACATAAAAAATCCACCCCCATTAAAGGGTATCTTACACATATGATATCAACAGGAGGAGAAGTGAAAGAGAAAACATCTAATGCTCTTCTCTCCATGTGTATGTGTGTATGTTTATGGTAGTCTCCATTGAACATCAATCATACTGCAATGGAAAGGCCATTCTATGTAAATCAGGAGAGATTACTCTCTCCGGCATACACTGATACCAACTCAGCTGTGTCCTGATTCACCATTTCACAAAGTTGAGTAGCATACAACTTTGCATAACAATTTAAGCATGAAAATCAAACCAGTGTATTAGCTTATTAATTAATATCAATAGTTTGTAAGCAAACAAAAAATATTTTTTTTGAGTCATGTTCTTGACAAATATTAATTAATGCAAAGACATCCAGAGACAGGGACTTATATACTTGCCCTTATATACTTCCAGCTTGACTTGGAGTATAAAGCTTCTGTTGGGCAGCAATGTTATTTTTGGAGAGCATTGGCTTTATCCTTGCAACCCTGCCATGCACACCACTTTTGTTCAGTGTTCTCCTGATGGTGGACTCATGTACATTAACATTAGCCAAAGTGACAGAGGCCTTTAGTTGCTTAGAAGTTACCCCGGGTTCCTTTTTTTTGACCTCACGGACTATTACACGTCTTGCTCTTGGAGTGATCATTAATGGTCGAATACTCTTAGAGAGGGTAATAATGGTCTTAAATTGCCTCCATTTGTACACAATCTGTCTGACTGTGGATTGGTGGAGTCCAAACTCTTCAGAGATGGTTCTGTAATCTTTTCCAGCCTGTTGAGCTTCAACACTCTGCAGTGTGTGGCGTATGATCTGTGCACTGACAGGCTGACCCCCCCACCCCCTCAACCTCTGCAGCAATGCTGGCAGCACTCATACGTCTATTCATTGAGGAAACCATGAATGCCAACATGTACCGTAACATACTGAAGCAAAGCATGATCAGTATCCAGTATTCCAGCATGATAACGACCCCAAACACACCTCCATGATGACCACTGCATTGCTAAAGAATCTGAAGGTGAAGGTGATGGACTGGCCAAGCATGTCTCCAGACCTAAACCCTATTGAGCATCTGTGGGGCATCCTCAAATGGAAGATGGAGGAGCACAAGG